>VCJJ01001524.1:0-13569 GCA_024139415.1 Backusella tarrabulga
TGCGAGCATGAAAGAGTTTATACCTTGAGATTTGCTTTGAAGGCTAAGATGATTCGCACGTTCCTTTATTTTTGAGGACCAGTACTTGCTCTTTTATATTATATTATTTTATATTATAAATCAGAGCATTGAGTACAACTAGTGCGCCTTCTCGTTGGCGGTCCTTGTTAAGCATAATTGATTTCGATTGATTATGTGAACCAGAGTACTGGTACTTTTCTTTGTATTATTATTTATTTGACTGTTTTAATAAACTTGGCTTTTTATATTATCATTAAAAAATACCTGTCATTTGCATTGTGTGCTTGAAGTTATGAAATAAAGGAGAGTGATGTCTATACATTTAATTGTAAAAGGTAGCTATTAGAGCAATGTTGTTAGCTCAAGAATACCTTATATATATGTCAGTTGGTTGGCTTGCACCCATATTTTTTATTTTATGAAGGGCATTGCCCTTCATTTTGAAGCCTTATTTCATTTTCAGTACTTTAAAGTACAATAGCACAAAGGAGAAACGGTGTCATTTACTTCCAAATTGCAAGAAGAGAAATCTAAAAAATGGAAAAAAAAGAGACTAGTACTTCAGTTCATATCATCAAAATGAATCATGATTAACAAGGATCACCACAGAAAGGCATTCCAAAGAGCTGATAAAAACTGGCTCTCGGGTTGCTCAGAAAAATTGAGTGTAAGATGGTGAACGCCATGAAACTGGAGTTTTAAACCCAACGCATAGCTTCTCCAAAAATAGTACGAAACACATGCTCCCATAAAGATCCACAACCAAATACCAAAATTGAGTTGGTATCATCCACCAAATTCGAAGCTGGGAAGCAAATGAAGAGGACCTGAATTTCCGGTCAAATTGATTATCACGCATTGTTGTCTTGACCTGATATATATTTGATTACGCTGGGTATTATCGCATGATGAAATAGTGCTCTATCATCTGTGTATGAATGTAAATATAAAAGCTCATGTATATTAAGCATGCCAATTCGTTTCTTATTTGTCGAAACGATATGCTTCTCGGATAAATCCCCTTTTTCTCCAGCGTGCTTCTGTAAATATAATTAAAAGTGAGAAACTCAAGAGCTGCCAATGGGTCATTTAAAGGATAGACTTTGCTGACTAGAGAGCCCTGATTCGTCGATTACCCATATTTATTTTTGTTTCAAGTTCAACTCTTGGAACGACTTACCAGCCATATCTATATCAGGAATCTGTCATATTATTTTGAAATTCTGTTGATACATTTAAAAGCTTCCATGAGTGGTCTCCTCTGTTTTTGTTTTATCTCTCTTCTGCGATACACTCATTATTATCATACAACATGGAAAAGTTTAAGTTGGTAGGTTTATAATGAAACAGTCTATCCAGAAAGGGCTGTCACTCCCTCTGTAGTAAAGGAAGTTTGCATTTATTATATGCATGATAGAAACTTGAAAGTCTACGTGGCGAATTTGACGCAGCTCAAAGACGCTCCGACGAATTAAGAGCTAAGTCTGAACAACTTGAGTCTACATGTCAAGTAAAGGAAGAAGAGGTTACAAGCTTTACAAATCGTGTCAAAAATTTGGAAGAAATTTTCGACGAAGCTGAGACTAACTTGGTCTCTTCAACTAAAGAGTAGGTAATATTGCCATCATTTTTAGTTGAGACTTCGAAAGTTTATAACAAGTCATACAATATATGAAGCAAACTAAAAATTGTTTATTATAATTCATACTTATTCTAGTTTTCGTGAAGCTGATTTACGTGCCGAACAGCTTAGTAAGAAGGTTATCAAGCTTGAACAGGAGATTGGAATTTGGGATAGGAAAAATGCTGACTTGCAAGGAAAATACGATAAAGCTAAAAGAGAAATGGATGAGTTAGAAGGCAATCTGGAGGAAGTTTAAATGTTGAATATAAAATAAAGGAATCAAAGTATACACGAAAACCATTTCGTAATTTTTTTAAAGAAATCCTTGCTCTTTATTTCTAACTTATCATTCCTGAATGACAACATGATTCTATTTTATCTCCGTCGTCTAAAATAATATTAGCTTGTCTTTCATAAATACAGATACTGCTTCAATATTTTGTGTTAAGAATAGCGGTTTTTATGTTAATGTGTCCCTTTATGAAATTTAGAATACAGATACTTTTAGAATTGTAACCATTTTAGAATATAGGAGATAGCATAGAGACAGAACCAACCCTTTTTTTTTCCTAATAAAGAAGCCTTTACACGCCTATCCTCTCCTTTCCCAAAAGCTTCGAATAATACTCGAACAAAAACATCACCTAGCATATTATTATTAACTACTTAGTCTCATGTTTCCACAGCACATTAGAAGGGATTGTACCATATTTATTTTTACCATGATTTTAATAGCTTAAGCTAATAATAATAGACATCACAAAGTTTTCTTTATATGTAAAAGTAACCAAGTAAATAAAGAAGAATAATGTGAAAATACATAATAAATGCTTTCTATAAATAAGGGGATGATTATGACAAAAAAAAAGAATATAATACATAAGAACGAGAATAAAAGATAAAAGTCAACTATTATGGGGATCTGTATAGTTAGTATTTTCCGGCATGACCAACAAGATCTAACTGTGAATTCCCGTCATCATCTATACTATTATGACCGCTTGCTGGAGGGAAAGCCGATTTTTCATCAACCATATCACTGTTTTCGTATTCAAAATCCTGGAGAGGGATACCTAATGATGAAACTTTCACTTCTCCAATATTATGATCCATATTGGCTTGATTTTTCGTGTTATGTTGATGAACATGATTGTTATGCTTCTGGAAAACACTTTGATACTGAAGTTGCTGTTGTTTTAGCTCATCAAATGCGTTATGGCTTAGAGTGCCGTTGAAGCTAGTGTTTTGAATTGCTGATGTGGAATACTCCTGAACTGAAAAATTTGTGTAAGAAGTACCAGCTCCTGCTTGACTAGTTTTTTCGTTACTGGAGGTCTTCAATCCAATATTTGTATTTCCATCAATCTTTGGACTATAGGTATTCATGAGCATATTTATGTCGAAAAGATATATTTTTTGTATTATACTTACTTGAATAGTATAGCTAACTCACAACAAAAAGTAGAAACAGCGCCAAGGAAATTCCAAAGTACGCCGAGTACAATAGATCCAACCTTGTTTACAATAATCATTTCTCTGAGAATACCAAACACTAGGAGGAAAACCGCAAATCCAGATAGACAAATAATACTAATACCCATGATGGTACGGATTTTAAAAATACCAGTCTTTACTGAGGCATATCTAGGACCAGAAGTGTTGAACTTTTCGAGATGTCCATTTAAAATATGAATTAAACGAATACCAGAAAATGATACTGTAATAGAAAGTCCTCCACAATGAATAAACCAAAATACATAAAGGATGCGAGTTAAAATTTCGGCCACAGGAAGATTGTCACGAGCAAGAATACCGGCTGCTATAGACATTGGGTTGTTCATAATAAATGGCGCCAAGAATGTTGAACCACCAATAAAATCAACAAGTCGTGGTGACGGAAGCCAACTATTTGCAATTACTCTATGACTCTAAAAAAATCCAGAGTTAGTATAAGAAAGTTAATGTTCAGACTTTACTTAATTTACTTACATCCGCTAAAGTTTGAGCGATGCCAATCAAATATAAAGCGAAGGCTCCGAACCCGAACTGCCACGGAAATCTATTTTTTTTAATTGACAGGTTAGTTGGATGCCAACATTTTCTTATCTATTAGGCTTACTCAAACATAACTATTTTTCAATATATGTAAGTATTGGTTATATACGCTTTACTCTTTTTTCTCTAATAATTAACTGTACTTACATGATCTAGATACTATGTCTGGAGCAATATCTGTAATCAAAATTGTACTTGAAAGTAATCGCACTACGGTAAGAAAAAGGAAAAAGGAAAAATCGTTATTCCATAAGCTTTAGATTAATATAAAATATTTTTGATACTAACAGAAGTTGAATATAACAATAAATAACAACATGCAGTCAATAGGTTTAGGACGGAAACATCCCTTAGTCGAACTATATTCAAAAAAAGTATGACCCTTCATGATGACGCGATGGACTAATAAGCCGATGCCTAATGACAAGGTGATATACGAAAAATAGACTTAGCATATAATGGCATCTCAGAATTTTTTTTCTTTTACCCAAAATAACAGCCATTCCTGATATACCAACGTTGATACCATGAATAATGGTCATAGCTTGGCTTTCGACACAGTCTTGTAATGTCAAACGCCAATCACAATGACATACACCGTCAATGCATATTCTTTCGAGTGTATGAGAATCTGCTATTGCTGACATTTCTTCCTCTCACACTTTATAAATTCTGTATATGCTTTTTGAATAGAAATAATAAGAAAAAAAGAAAGGGTAAATATGATTTAAAGAAGAAATGTAAGGGTCTGTTGGTAAGGATCGAAGATGAAAGGAAAGAAAGAAAACGAGCTATCCTAAAATTATAATTCTATTTATTCTAAAGAAATTTGTACCTGTAACTGCTGTCAAAAAAAGTAAGGCTATTTTTTTTAGTTGTGCGACTGTTTGTAATTGGTAAATAGATATTAAATGGCTTAATTTGGATTGGTAAAAGAACACTCTCTACGTAACCATTTTACACTCAGAGTACACAAAACTAAAAAAAGAAAGAACTAAAAGACTCTTTTCTCGTCGATCAGTACTTGATTGGCCCTAATTTCCTATGATTATTATGGTTATTTACAGATGGCGTACATTTTCCAGAGAGATTTGTCCCTGTAATTGTTTTCACTCTCCGAAATCGATTATCATTATTGGCCATTCTTACGCTTTTTAGATCTCATTGAAACCAGAGAAAAACAGAAAGGAGAAGAGTAAAACAAATATTTAATCAGTAATTCTATGCATCGCATTTTTTAGATATAATATCTGTACTTCTTTTCTTAATTAGTGACAATATTGTGGAGTTTACTTATAGTGATACAAAACTGGAGAACTACTATAATTAGTTAGGAATATAAACAGTAGATCAAAGAAACTAGCGTTTTCAAGAAAATATTTTGTTGAAATTAAAGTGGTATTACAAGACTAAAAAAATGACATTTAACATAACATTTGAGTCAAAGATATGTACATTTGCTACGAATTAAAAGTATTGGATTAACAAAACATCTAGTTGTGTTATTTTATCTTTTTAAATCCTCAAAAGGAAAATAAAGTATACGCCTTGCATTGTCAAGTACATTAAAACCCAAAAAACATCATGCTGAGATTAATTTTAAATGGATATGAGTATTATTGTTCTATATTTCATCAAATAAAAGCTTACTTTTTTCTTACAGTACGCGCCCCACCGACGAGGTGCTGAAGTCAAATTATTACCAAAACGATCAGAGTGGTTCTTTTCTTTCTCTGTTAACTATATTTCAGAAATTCATCCATTTAATTTTATCTGACTGCCTTAAAATAATGATATCTATAACTGCATGAAGGATGATAAATTAGTATAGTTACTTCATAATATATACGTTTTTTTTTAAGAAAAATAAAATCACTTGGATAATGAGCATTATTTCCAAGATAACAAAGGTTTTAATGATTCGCTTAATAAAAAAAAAAGATGACACAACTGGATATCTTGGTATGCCATCCACAAACTTATCTTGTTAAGTGATTCTAACGCTGAATTTCAATTTCTCAGGTAGCCATCATTTGGATTTTAGGTAAAAGATGACTATAAAAGTAATTTCTTGTTAATTCCATACATGTTAGAACCTGTTTATCTTAAATTAAATCTTAAATTAACAAAAATATAGGATAAAAGAATAGAAATGCATATCGTTAACTTGCAGATTTCTCTAGGTGCCAAGTACGAGAAAGCCGGCTATTATCTCGAATTGAGCCGGGGCACAATTTACTCCGACTTCATTTTTCTTTTCCTTCATTTTTGGCTTACTCAGTGAAAATCTGGCTCCTATTTACCTGAACATTCACGACTAAAAGAGTTAAATCAATCCAAAATTAGCTTTTATAATGTTACATTGCTTTGTTTGTATTATTTGAACACCTATCTAACGCACATTGCTGTTCAGGATATTAAATTATTTAAGCCGGTTAACTATGCATATGGAAACTGTGGAGGTGCCAAGAATACATATCATGTTTTTTTTAAAAAATGGTTCAACACTTAAATGATATTAAATGCGTAGCTGAAGTTGATGTTAGCATAAGAACTTTATTTAAGAGTGTACATATGTAAAAAGCACTGGCATTTGATTTGCCGTCAAACGGAGTAAATAAAATACCTCATCCAGTTATAAGGCCCGAAATATATTGTTTGTTGATAAAAGGGCTTCATGTATTTTTTTATTAAAGTTATATTTTCAGCAGCAATGCATCACAATCTTGAAAACTCTGTGCGTTATGTCACTGCTTTAAATGGAAAACTTCAGGGCACTCTAGCCTAATTTTTATTAATGTGTTTTTCTTTATAATTGATCTAGATTCCTGGGCCAAAGCATAATAACCAGGATGATGAGTTGTAGAATTTTAATCCAAAAACAATAACTTGTAGATGCGCATACAAAGATAGAGTCAAATCAGAGTAAATCACATATCTTCAAATAATTACTTTTCACTTTGCCTCTTCATAAACATTTAATAAAAATGAATTAAAGTTTGTTAAGCGATATGAAATGTAAGGGATTCAACTTCATTCATGGTTTCACACAAACTATAAAGTAATACTTGTGTTCAGCGTGAAAAATGTAGAATTAAGTGCTCTAATATCATGTAATTAACAGAATGAACTAGATTTCATAGTATAACCGAAGTTTAGCACTATTTATCAAATCATTCCCGAGCCTCCTTCTATGTGTTTATTTGTTTTAATACCCTTAAAATTCAACAGCTTTTGTTAAAATAACAAGGACTTTATCCAAAAGGCGAAGTAGGACAAAAACTCGCCTCTCCTTTGAGAAGGAGCTCATTTCGCAAATTATTCTGTTTTTATTGACAGAATTAAAATCCAAAAATAGTAAAAAAAAAAAAATATGGATCAGCACATGGATCATACACAACAATCGATATAATATCTTGCGACGCATTAACCCTATTAGAATGTATTTTTGCAAGATTGCGTTCTTTTCAATACATAGAAGATAAATAAAAGAAAGAAAGGCTGTCACTATAGTCTAATGGGGAAATATTTACCTCCATTTATACATTTAAGGCGCTAGACATACATAAAAGATTACTTTTGTTCGATTATAAATACAGATATAAGTTATCAATGGGTAAAAAAAAATAGCATCAGAAGCCAATTATTAACGCACATGCTTTTATGTTTTCAACGCAAGCATGTGAAAAATCTCGCGCCATTCCAAAAGCCAAAATATGTTTATAGCTAGATACTGTAAGAATATTTGCTCCGGAAAAGAAATGGATCAATAAGAAGCTAGTACACATCCGCGAAGGAGATTCAAGTCTAAGTAACATTATAAATTGGTAAGTACTTAGGATGTAATCGTATTATTTCATTCGCTTTTATCCGTAATAATGTCGATCTTACGAGATTTCTGAACAACATTAGATTTGTTATGATTCGCTATCAACGATGTTTGATATCTTAATCTTTTGCAAAAATGAGAGAAATGATAATAAACGCTATTATTTCTGAATTTTTTAAAACCTTCAACCGGTCAATGAGCTCTCAAAATAAGAGTAAATTACGTTAATGATAATTCAAATCACTTTGCTGTCAAACAACAGTGATATATTAAGGGGTATTGTTAGTGAATCATATGGAAAGTTGACTTTAACTTCAAATTCACTGACATCAATAATAAAGCTAGTACTACACTTGTTGATCCGAGATTATCAAAATCACAACATGGTTTTCATAAGTGGCACAATGTATGGCTATTGATGCTTTTCTTCTTTCAAATTGATGCACTATTATTAGCAGGTGACAAAACGCCTCCATAAATATTTTCCTGGCTCTTAATAACAATAATATAATAGTAACATTACCATATTTTAATGATAACTTAGTATTTTATTATTATTGCCCTTAATATGACTATCAAAACATGCTCATGCTAAAGTTTTGATTCATTTTATAAATGATACCAATAAGAAACTGGAGCGATCATCTCCGATCTCTTTGTACAAACCCATGACAAATAAACCATTGGTGAGAAGTTAAATATGTAGCACACAACCAGCTAATTGTTATTGATCTAAAATCACAAGAGATTCTATATGGATTTACAGCAAAGTTAATTATGATGATGCATATAGAAAAGGTAGTTAAAGATATTATAAAAATAAGCACATTAAGCAAGAAACTATGTACTCATCTTTGATTAAATTACGAAAACATTCCGATAAAAGCCAGGAACACTCTCTCTTTGGAGACGGATCAAAAAATGCTCTTTATCTTCCGTAATCCTTTAGCGTACTTACCATACTTTGTAGTTTATTCCCAAGATTTTTCTCAATGACTTCAAGAAAACTGAACGTCACCACTAAAACTGATACTTTTAAATACAAAAAATAATACATCAGAAAATAATATTACTCAATACCAAGATAAGTCTATGAGGCAAAACCATAAGTCCATACGACGTGGCTTCCATTAAAATTTGTAAGTAATTCTGGAAATTTTAGATTTCCCCTCAGCAACTTTTTTTTCTTTATCTTTATCTTTATCTTTATCTTTATCTTAATCTTTATCTTAATCTTTATCTTTATTATGTATATATGTATTTACATTTGTTACGGTTTAGTTTATTAATAGTTACTCATTTAACACTTAACTTATTGCTTATTATTTATAACATTATAAATTTTTTGATCCAAGAAAAAAACCTAGATGTATTACGATGCTATTTATGTGAATTAAAATAGGATAATAGAATAATTAAATCGGGATAGCAATCCAGCAGAATAAGAAGAAGTGCACACATAAATACTTCAAATGAATATCAACTACAGTACATATATATATTGAATGGGTCGCCGTCTTATATGGTAAGAAAATTGCATGAATATTATTCAAATTAAACAATCAAATATTATCTTCTCATGATTAAGTCTGTGGATGTCTGTATCAATCCGTAACAGTTCTCATGGTGGAGTAAGTCAGCTGCTCCTTTGCTTCTTATTGAAGCTGCGTGTTAAGACATATTTAGACTATTCACACATATAGAACTGATGAACCTGTTGGCTCAAAAATAAAGAAAAACTACCTGTTATATGATAGGAAAATATAAATATATTCTGTTGTACTTTAATCTGGTGCGATGAGTTAAAAATGTTCACTTTGAGGAAGAAGATCTCCTTTAACAAGATATCTCAATGTAGTAAATTGCCATTATAAAAAAAAATAGATCATATCCACTGTTTCCATTTTATTTATTCTGTAAAACATATTTACTGACAGAAATGGCAAATGTAAGACATTAATTTTTTGATACTTGCGTGTTCTGAGGCTGTTATCTCATTTATTTTTCTAATCTAGTTATTATAAGGTTCTTTTCTAGATAGATGCTTGTAAAATAAAAAACTGAGAGGAAACTCATCTACGCTTTAATGCTTAGTAGAATATTTTTAAATTTTCAAGTTTAGGTTGGGCCATATCGTGGATTATTAAGTGTGAAAGAATATTCTGGTTTTCAAATGTCATATTCAAGTAATACAAAGAAGTGTACTCTGTAGATTTACACAACGGATCGAGCTGCACGTTTTTATGTCGAATTTGTATTTTAGGTTACACATTGATAGTCAATATGAGATACAGTCATGTCATTTTAAAAAAAGTTGATGTACAGCTATTTATTGGGGATAATTATTTCAATACATCTAATGTTACTAAACAATGAGCTTTCTATTATTTTGGGGGAAATTACTATAGATGACAGAAGTTGGTTAAGGAGTATGGTTAAGGTATAAGTTTTTTTTTTTTTTATAAATGAGCAGTGATGAAACAGCTTTTCTTGTTTTCTGGTTGCTTGAAAAAAAAAATCAGGTGCTGTCTGTGAGTTAGTAAATAGGGTCCACTAAATCCTTCTGGGAATGCTGATCATCATATATAGTATCGTCGTCTGCTTGAGATCCGGACAATCGGGTTTTTTCTTGTTGTATATTTTGTAATGAAATAGGCGAGTCAGAGGTACTGATATATTTACTGTTCTGATCCATCTGATGCTTGTAGTTTGCACCTGGGTGTGAACTATATCTATTGAAAACTTCGTGATACTCCATCTGTTGACGTTCTAGGTCGTTTTTCTCGTTCTGCTGGTATTCACTCCAAGTATTTTTATCACTAGTATAATTTTGGAAGTATTTTATTTTTATATCATCTTGCATTTTCCCACTGAAATCTTGGCTTTCTGTAGTCTTAGTAAAAAGTGTTGTCTCTCCACCAGTAGATTTTTGTCCCGTTGCAGTGGATTCCTCGTTGCTAGATGTTCTCAGCCCAAGACTATTGTCACTATCTTTTATTTTAGGACTGAAAAGAAATAAAATTAGTTTTTTACTGTTTATTAATTTTCAATGATATTGAGCCTTACTTGATGAGAATAGTAAATTCCACTCCAATTGTTGACACCACGCCTAATAGGTTCCAAACAGCACCATACGCAATACTGGCTGTATAGTTTTGAAGGATTTCCCTGCGCATTACCCCATATATTAAACAGAAAACACCATAAGACATGATACAACCGACAATGATAGTAATGACAAAATAGATCTTGATTATACTTTTTTTGATTGTAATGTAACGAGGTCCGGTTGTATCATACCGGGACAAATGTTCGTTGAGAAGCTTTGATAAGCGAATACCAGCAATAAATACTGTGGTTGAAAGCAATGTACAGTGAAAAAACCACAATATATACAAAACTTGGGTTAATATTTCTGCTGTATGTACATGTGATCTTGCAAGTAAACCAGCAGCCAATGCAGTCATCCCATTTGAAATGAAAGGTGTCAAGAATAGGGTATAACCAACTATCTCGATGAGATTTTTAGATGGAAGCCAATCAAGGGCAACTATTTTGTAACTCTGTTGGATATTTAGTGAGTTACTTTTTTTTTGGTAAATTTAATACTATAAATAATCCATACATCTACTAGCGTCTGTGCAATACCAATCAAATACAATGCGAATGAACCGTAGCCATATTCCCAACAGTGTTGGTAAAACCCTAAAATATTGCTAATTAAAATTTATAATTTTTAGACTATTATATCCTTGCTTACACGAACGAACGACTATGCTTGATTTAACGTTGCCAACAATGATTGCACTAGATATTCCTCGAGCTGCATGACCATTAATTTAGTATTTTAAAAGTAGTTCAGTTACATTTTTTATTTACTTACTTAAATTAAAAAGTACTATGAATAAAAGCATGCAATCAATAGGTCTTAGTCGAAAGCATCCTTTTGAAGGGACTACTTCTATAAAACGATGACCCTGGAAAAAAATACGACGTACTAAAAGAAAGACACCTAAAATCAATTATAAAAAAATATAGTTAGATCAATATTTGCATATCTATTGAATGTGCTTAGTTCCATTTTTCTAAAGTTTGTACCTAATACAACTGCAAAGGCAGATAAACCAATATTCACAAGGTGAATGATTCTGATTGCATCACTCTCAACACATCCCACAAGTGTCAAACGCCAATCACAGTGACAAACACCATCTACACAAAATCGTTCGAGTTGCCATGAATTTGTATCGTTTATATCGGTATCCATTTATTGGGTGTATTTAAATGGTTGTATCGTTGTTAGCAAATGTTAACCGATTATTCGAATAAAGTAATAAATTTTTATTTTTTCAAAAAAAGAATGAAAAAGAGAAGAAGAAAGGATAAACACAAGACAACCAAGACAAATCTGATATATATTTGAAGTGACGTTTTTGGTTCCTTTTATGAACTTATATTAAATGCGTGGACTGTACAACATTTTTTTTCGATCAGCCATCATTTTAGTGGATAAGCGGAGTTTATAAATTTCTCCTCACCGACATTTGTTTGCATTCAGATACACAAGTTGTGCTCTCTGTCTTTTTGTGGATGTGTAACATTTTGTTTAATTTGTAAATGCATGAGATATATAAACAACTACCATAATTTAGTGATTGTCTAAAGAACACGAAGTTAGAATTTACTTTGCCTATTTCCAAATATACAGCTATACATAGATTACCAATGTAGACACTTTATAATGTAGATTGTTTTGAAAATCAGTTTAATGTCACTATTGTGAGTTCACAAAAACCAAGGGTAAAGTCTAAGAAATCGAATGAAGAGAAGCTGGCAATTAGGGCGTGAGTAAGTATATTACGCCAAAGATAAATTCGGAAATTGCTCGATCACCCCTGCAGGAGGACAATTTGGATAATTTGTCACATTGAAAAGGTTACCAAGCTACTGGCTAAGCCATTTTAGTAATGAGACCTCAAAATGATTGACATTAATGGAATTTCGTGGTGGAATTATTATCCTTTTTATTTAATTGACTACACCCTTTTCTTTATAATAAGGTGGGCCTTAAAGCAATTGGCGGTTAATATGCTTAAAATAAAATAGATAAGCAAAATGTATAATGGTATGAAGCATTTTATATGATTCTTTATATTATATTAAACAATCAGGTTCGCCAGTGGGTAATTTTTGATCTCTACTCCATTTTTTTCCTTTTTTTTTTTTGTTAAAGTGACAAAATGAGAACCATTTTGATGACCCATTCTGTTATTATTACAGTCCACATCAGTTACAATAATCTAGACAAATAAAAGAAGAATTTATATCGTGATTTTTGTTTATAGAGCTTCTTTTATTATCAAGATCGGCTATTAGTTCATAAATCTTTATTGGTGAAAACTCACATCACTCTCACGTCGGAGAATGCATTCGAAAAGTTTATTTTTTTATCCCCTTACATAAAATTTTACAAGCATGCAGATAAAACTCTTCTGATAATACAGCTATTGGACATATTCTGATAAAGTTAAAGAATAAATCATAGTAAACAATAAATGGATAAAATTATATGCGGCACTCCTTTTTGTTAGCTTACCTTTTCTAAAAATAATGCAAGCTCTATTTCTATACCAGTTTTAGCTTGTAATTTCATGTTTTGAAGGGCTTTGCAGCATCAACATGGGCTCGAGCCTTCTTTTATGAGGATGTTTATCGAAATTGTTACGTATTTAAAGAGTTAGCCTCTAGATTATAGTAACTCAAATAGGAAAATCATTGCTCTATTAGTGAAAATTTAGCTTCTCGGTAAAAGTGAAGTTCTTTGTTATTAGCATACCCAATAAATGCACATTCTGAAGTAATAAAATTATGACTTAGTAAGTATAGTTATATTTCGTGAAATTTTTTTGTTGCAATGCTGTAAATCAAAGTAGAGTAATTATTAGTATTATGCTGGTCTAATGATGAAGCTGAGTTCGATGCTGTTTTTCAAAAAAAAAAAAAGTGTGCTTCTAATAGATATGCGTTGTTATCTCCGTTT
>VCJJ01000153.1:0-12806 GCA_024139415.1 Backusella tarrabulga
AGGCTGCTTGGTCATCTAGAGTCGAGTAAAACGGTACCCCCGGGTGAGCTATTGCTCACCTAATTAATAGTCCCATCAAGACGTAAGTGCATGCATACATATATCAAGGGTTACAAGAAATGGGTTATTAGCTTAATTTGTATAAAAATTACAAATTATGAAAAATGGAACCTACTGAATCTACCTATGCCAAATTGGTGCGTTACTCTGTCGCTTTATATCATGCTGTTCTTCATCGGGAAAAAATATACCTTTATGGACGTTACTATATGTCTACCTATTTTTTTATTTGCTCACTGGCTGAAATATACTCTTTATACATGATATATTTCTCTTTTCTCAATTATTCCCCTGGTTTTTCTCATTTATTTGAAATATTTTCTCAATTATTTTTCCTCAATTTGTAATTTTTCTCATTTTCTTGAAATAAACAGTATGATAACACAAGCCAAGTCAAGTCGGTTGTGACTGACTTTTAATTAATATTAGTGTTTATACGAGTTTGGAGATGGTATACCTTACCTTGTTTCTTTCTCTCTTTTTATTTTATTTTTAATAAGAAAGGTGTACTTTATTTTATAAGAAAAAAATGAGCTACGCACTAGACACTTTAAGTTACGCTTTATTAAGCAGTATCGTTGGTGCTGCTGCTTTGTTATCTATTCGTAATTCCAAGTCCCCTGACATCCATCCTTTGCTTTTGAACACACAATCCGATGTATCGAGATTGCGTCATCCCGGAGAGAGCGCAGTTTATCGCTCACGTATGTATCCAATGGGGACACCACTCTGCTCTACCTTCGACCGTGGTATTCGCACTTTAGCTGATTTTTATAAGGCTGGCGGTATTGAAAAGAATAGTTCTGCCGAGTTTTTGCAAGATAAGTCGAGTAATGGAAGCGATTGGGTAATATTTTATATACCTTTTTAAGAAAATAATCGTGTTTTTGATTATCCTAATTACTAAACTTTAACTTTTTTATCTTAAATAAAACGAAATAGGCCACTTATGGTAAGATAATAAGGCCAGAGAGTTGAAATAGTAAACAGACGAATTAATGATAACCCCATTAGGATCAATTGGAAAGAGATTGACACCTGTTTACCAGGGCCTTCGCTCCTTCGGAAAACTTGTGCCACAAACAGGAGACGAGTCATCTTTTGTAGGCATCTACGCGGCCAATTCTCTTTGTAAGTGTGTCTCCACTGTTTAGACATGACAAGCCCACTAACTTTTGTCATTTTTATAGATACTGTTCTCACAGAATTTGGTATGACTTTATAATTTATGCAAAAATAGGTCTAATTTATTAATTGTTCATGTATAAAACTTCACAGCTTGCCACAGCAACGGATTAGCAACTGTGCCTATTTCTGCTAATGCAACCACCTCTCATATTTCTCATGTCATCCAAAAGACAGCACTCAAGCTGCTGGTAACGGACGCTGCACTTTTGGGTAATATGCTTGCTATCGCTGGTAGTGAATCCAGCTTGAAGTATGTTGTTGCTATTGGCAATGTTTCTTCCGAGCAAAAGAAACAGGCTAGTGAAACAGGCATCGAGCTGATTTCTTTTACTGAGTTAGAATCTCAGGTACCAAAGGAACAGTATGAGCCTGTGGTTGTTGGTATGGAATGGTATAAGGTTTTATTCAAGTGAAGCGTATTAACCCGAGATCTTTACATAATAGCACCTAGTGATATTTGCAGTATTTACTTTACAAAGGTTTGTCTCATATAAAAAAGTCGATCAAACAAAGTTAATAATGATTGCTTTGTATTCATTACATGTAGGAATCAAAAAATGGTGTTGTATTGACTCAGAAGGTAATTTTGGCATATTTCCATGGTTTGTGGGTTTTATTTGGGGTGTAACTAACTCATTTTCTCGTCTTCTTTATTCAAATCGATACAGAATTTGTTGTCAACAATATGTAAGTATCAAATAAGTAATATTGTCATCCAAACTAAAACAAGTTCAATAATAGCATCTTACCTTTTGATTATTCCTCCACCCCAAAGATTCTCCAATAAGGATCGTTTATTCTTGAATTTGCCCATTGGTAAAGTATAAGTTTGAAATATATCAGAGGCATCGTGATTTACGCATACCAAATTTGGTTAGATAATGTATTTGGACATATCCTGATTTCTGTTTTGAGTGTATTGGGTGGCTCGATTGTATTTGGTCAAGAAGTTGGCGAATCAGGTAGTGTTGATATAACATCTGCTCTTGCTGCTGTCGCAGAAGCAAAGCCTACCATTTTTGTAAGGTAATTATCTCCCAAGAGAAATGGATTTATAGATGCCAAAGAAAACTTACAACGTTTAAAACATCATTTTCAAAGTGGACCATCGTTTCTCCCTCAAGTTAAGGATTGGATCAGCTCTCGCTATGGAAATTCTTTCTTGTTTAAGAGAGGTTACGATATTAAACAAGGACATCTTGCAGATGGTCGCTTGATTGATGACTGTAAATACGATATGTTGGTCTTTAGAGATATTCGTCAAAGTTTGTTTGGTGGCAATTTGAGACTGATTTATATTGATAATGGTAAGTGACCTTTTTTCTAGATGGTATTATATGAACTTTTTGAATTTAATGATATTTTTTTTCTTCAAGACGATAATGTTGATCCCGAATTAGCTACTTTCTTACGTGTTGTATTGAGCACGCAAGTACTTCAAACTTTTAACCTAACTGAAACCGGTTCCTCTGTCACGGCTTCTATGTTTTATGATTACAACGCCGATAAAAATGGAAGAGGTGCACCTTTACCCTGTAACGAGGTAAAGCTTGTCGACTTACCAGAACTCTCCTACACTGCAGAGGATAAACCAAATCCTAGAGGCGAAATCTGGGTTCGCGGTAATAACGTATTCAGAGAATACTATAAAGATGAAAATGCAACTTCTCAAGTGTTGGATACGGACGGCTGGTTCACAACTGGTCTTGTTGGAGAGGTAATGGCCAATGGTAGTTTTAAGGTTATCGCCAAGAAATAATTGGAATGAAGGATATATAAACTACAAAAAAAATATGAGAAAAAGAGACGTTTCATTTCTTATTCTTCTATATATTTACTACATAGTAAAATAAATAAAAAACCGTATATTAAAAAAAAAATGTTTATAATGAATATGTTTGTATACTTTATTATAATTAAGTTCTTCTAAGAAGCGGATGTGCTTCTGTATTTAATACAAATTTATCGAGAGAGATAACTTCAGGCGGGCTGAAAAGTAAGTAAAGGTACTTGAATGTCTCAGCAAACAAAAAGCTAAATATTATATAATTAGCATAAAAAAGGGATATATTATAACTCTCTTACCTTTCCATGCTGTCAATACGATTTGCTGCATTGTGTCTTCTATTATTAACGTTTCTGATAGCAGCATAGGCTGAAGGTGTTCTACATCTTTTCTCAATGGCCTGAAAAATCTCCCAGCCGTACTCTTGGTATTTAGGGTCTCCTGTTACTCTATATAAAATATATAGACTTTCCACCGTTTCTAAAAATCGGATTAAAATATAATATTCATATACACCCTTTTGTTAAATACCTGGTCGTAGTAAATAGCGAGGATCAAAGGCAACCAACCCATCTGGAACTTTAACAGGAGGATCCAGAGTGCGATTAGCTCTATTTGGTTTTTCTTCCATAACAATTGGCTTTTCTTTTCGTCCTTCAATCCAGTCCCACCACTTATGAGAGTCATTGAGTTCATTATTGGACCTTCCATATGTCAAAGGATTGTAAGGTACTGTGTACATAAAACCCCAATTCTCTGGTGCTAAATTAATAGTAGAGGAGCGATACATGAACACACATGTTTCTAATAAACCTTTTGCAACAACTAAATCGTCAGGTCTGTCGAATATTTTTGATCCAATCGCCAGCATGCCTGGTGCAAAGCACGTCTTGTTTTGTTTTCAAAGTAAGCCTTTAATTACTTGGTTTTTTTTGTTCTATTTGTTTACTTACCAAGTGATCCATTGTATCCATCAGCTCTTCTTTTTTTGTATCAAATGACGAAATATATAAAAATCTGGTTCCTGGCTGTTGGTGGAGCATAAAAAATTTCATACTATCAATAGATTCCAAGTCTATTTTGCATGCAAATGCATATTTATCAATAAAGCAAAAAGTTAGTCGAATTCCTCTAACATTAAAATAAAAATAAAAAAAAGCCTACACATTCGCCCATATTGGTTTATTCTTCCTTCAGTCAAAATATATTCTTTTAAAAAGTACTAAAAAAATAAAGTTAGCTTGCTTGTCTTAACCAGGTTCCTGATATTTACCTCAAAGGCACTGTCCCCCATTCCTCCAAAACTGGTCATTGCTTAGGTTTTAAAGTTTAATATTATTAAAAAGGTTTGTGTTTGTTTTGATTTGAATTCATTTAGCTTACAGTCGGTGAAATGTCCCTCAGCAACATCAATATGATGAGGGTACAATCCAGGTAAATATAATCCTTCAGCATACCCAGCTTTATCTAAAAAGTCTGTGATAGTTTGTGCCTAAATCATGATACCATAAGCGTATTGCATTAGTTTATTTTTTAGAAAAATAACTATTATATCGGGCCATTTATTACCTTTTCGGCAAAAACAGGATTTTCAGTGTGGTATGATAATGTAAGAAATTCTAGTTGGACTGTAGCGATATCAGCTAAAAATGTCCCATTGTTTAAGCCTTTGTTTCTAAGATAGTAAAGTAATGAAAATAAAAACAGTTATAATATTTTAGTTTGATATATATATTTACTCCTGTTACCAACATTGATTTCTAAATACTTTGACTCACTTTTTTGTATTGAATTTGTGATACGGAATACCATAGGGTGTATCAAAAGCTGGTAATAATGCAAATCCCAACTCTTCTGCTTTATGTAATAAATTAATCTTATCCGGATGTTCTGATAACTCGTACGCGCTCAAAAGTCCACCCAAGCATCTAATTATACTTTCAAATACACTAATGTCCTCATCGACAATAAAGCTCTTCTCTTGGATAATAGGCAAGACTTGTTCGAATTCGTCGTATAATTCCATTACAAGCATAGTGCTTAAACTGTCTATCATAGTTGCTCCAAACCCTCCGAAAGGGTCATGCATTTGGTTACTGATAGGTTTAAGTTCGTCATGTCCTAGAGCATATGTTTTGTAACCTTCCCATCCATGTAAAAATGCTTCTTTCACTGCTTCTCTGCGTTCCTCTCTTTCCTTTCTATCAGGCATGGATTCTGGATCAAAACTAGTTTGTATTTGGGGTAACCTTGATTTGAAATGATCGAAACCATGTATAGGGTTTGTCAATTGCATTTTGTTGTTGTTCGTTTGGTTCAAGTAGGAGGTCTTTAATATGTTTGTTTCAGGTGATGGCGGTATCGCAAAATCATGATTGTAAAGAAAGCGGATACATAATATAATTCCAATAGAAAGTAGCACTACAGTTCGCCAGCGGTAGGGTATTTTTGATATTTTCACAAACATAATTGAAATAACTAGCCGAAAAGGAGAAGAAGGCAAAAAAAAAGTTCTGATGAGAAGAGGTGTTGAAATATAACAACCATTAAGAGTCCGATTACCAATGCATTCTCAGGAAACAAGTAGTTTCATAAAAGGCCTTTTTTGTTTTATATTTAGATTTCTGATAAATATATACAGAATTCAGAAATGCACATAATGTATTACATTGAAAATTGGTAGGTTACTCAATTATATACTGATAGCGATATATATTAAATTTAAAAAAGAGAGTAAGGAATACAGCGTTATAATTTGAATTACCAAAATCTCAAGCCCTGTTATTTATGGGTGATACGTAATATCGAGATGTAATAGTTTTTTAATGCAAAAAAGGAACATATAAAATATGTTCAACTGGAAAAACAGGAAAGGAGACATTTGACTAAACGTGTGACAAAAGATTACAATAATAGCAATGAAATAAAAAATAGCATCTGTACACATTTATATATAACAAAAAAGAAATTAAATGGCGCAATGTTTCAAAGAATTTTTATCAAATATTTCCTTTCAGTACTTTCGGAAGTAATCGATAACTTCCTACGTTAGAAGCAGAAAAAATTAGAATTTGTGATAGCAATAATGCTTTGACAGCTACAATGAGCATGTTTAATTAATCTCCACATTGGTGATGAGAGTTTGGAATTCTAGTGATTCGTGTTGCGTACCTTCCGAATTGGGAACGACAGGACCGTGAGTTTGCGCTCAGCTGTAGGAAGTTCAAATTAACGGTATTCGAATGTTTGTACTCATTATTAAAAAGAAATAGCCAGAAAATACTTTTGGCTCAAAGCAGTTCTTAGTTATTAAAAATACATATAGGGGTGGGGTTGGATGAAGAGTGTGAACTCCAAGTTTATAGGTGAGGAAAGAGGGATATAGATTGTTCTTTTGAATAGAGTAATACGCGATGGATATAAACATTCGAAGTCCAGAATCGATAGTAGAACGTAGATACCTTGATATCAGGAGAAAAGGATCATAAGAGTCAGGTACAAGAATCCACAGGAGGCAGTGAACGATGAATATCTCGTTCAGTTAGAAACCAATCTAGTATCGCATCGCTTGTCAACGGGTCACACCTCGCCTGTAGTACGAGAAACCAAGCTTTTAATGATAAATCAACTCAAAGAACAAGAACCAGATGTTACTGAAGGTGATATAGAGGATGTGGAGACTTATTTGGCAGATTTATCAGAGGAAGAAAGGGACAATATCTTCAATTGATGAAAGAAAAAGCAATAAAAGAAAAGATAATCCAGAACTTGGAGGCATCACTTGTGGGTTTTGATGATACAGCCTTTGAATATGTTTACCGTCAACAAGAGAATGAGGAGATTAGGCAGAAGAATGGAAGATTGAAGTCCTGTTTTATGAGTTGGTAGCAATATGGAAGCCCAAAAGAGCATTAGAAGATGACGGAAATGATGATCACTCTAACAACAAAGCACGCCTTTAAGACTCTCTCTCTCTCTCTCTAACACATGTATAGCCACATACTATCAGCCCCATGTACATACATTTAAATATACATGGTTCTTTTTAATGGTTGCAGGTATCATTTTGGGAGATCCAATAAAAAAGATTCTCCATGTCTTTAATCTTTTTCCTCAAGCCTCTGCCTTTCCTCTCCAGATTTTTAATATGATCATTGCTGATACAACTAGATGTATATATTTTATTTTTTAATTTAGTAATCGTACGCTAATATATATATATACAACTTAAGTTTTCAAGTAGTCTTACTCTAGCTGATTAATCCGGTTGTGTCATGTTGTTGTTCTCGAAAGCGGCCATAGCAGAAGATTTGGGCTGTGTGCCCATTTAATCACCACTGTCGTCATTAGTACTGCTTTTATCATCATCCTTGTCTTGGATAGTGTGTATTCGTTTGGAGTTAGGGCGTGGCTTGTAGTTCTTAGCCAAATACTCAATGTCGTAGTCAAGCATCTTCACCAACTTCCGTAGGCTCTTAGTCGCCTTATCGTTGTTCGCCTTCTTTCTTTTGTTAAGAGAACTGCTGATCCAGTAGTAGGCCATCTTTGCACATTAACAGTTTCTGCGTGCGTCCTGTAGATAGATCAAGCCAGCCTCATATTTTGCCTTTCTCAGACCTCTCAACCCGCCTTGAACAAACCTCTTACTTATCCCTTGGCACACTCACTCCCTTTTATAAATCAGTTCAGTTCTTCGGGTTTTGGCGCTTTGTAAAATGTTGACGTGTCCTTTCATTATTATCCAGTATTTACAAATGAGTCTATACTCTAATTTGTATATGTAGTGAGAGAAAGAAAAATAGATGGGTCTTTTTATATATTTTTTCCTTATAAATATCGATTGTTCTTATCAATCACCGCCTTTTTAAGTATCAATTAATACAATAGAACCCTGAATTTAGTAACACAGATTTTAGAAGCTTTATCAATTTAGCTACCCTTTCATTTTTCATGATTTTCATACCTGCTTTAACGTTCTTAAAGTAGCTTTGGAAACTGAAAACAGGTACCCGATTCACATTGTTCTAAAATATTTATTACAATGAGTTCTTGTGCTCTTTGTAAATGGTAGTTTATGATATTTTGGAACTTACTTACCTAGCTTTAGTACTACCACTCATAATAGTACTACAGTATCTTTTCATTCCATTTACCAATTGGATTATTTTACATTGATCTTACTCTTCACTATAAATGATGATTGTTACCAATCTATTATACTTTAGATCGTACTTGTTTATACTTATAATGATTTAACATAGTTGGTGACATTTCCAAGAGGGTTTTGGTTTGTACTTCATTTTTAAAATGATAAATGTTTAAAAAGGCTTTTTTTTTCTTTTATATTCTATTATTATTTATCTTTTATGAGGAGGGCAGTGGCGTAAATTAAACCATGACTTCTGATAAATCTGATTTATTATTCTCATAAATAACTCTTTTTGGAGTGAAGCAGTAGCATCCGCTTATTACAGATTGCTGTTCAGTGTCTCGAAAATCTCAACGCTCATCAATGGATATTGCGAATTGGCTCTTAGCAGCTTCAATCATGTGTTGATAGCATAATAAAAGGTTAAAAATAGGATCATGATTTTTACTGCTGTTTAGATCCCAAATATGTCAACTGAGCCTCTTCAATTCAAATATGATTTAGCGATGAGGACGGGCGAGAAGTTTTTGGAAACATTCCACTTAAAACCCATAAATTGGGATATAATTGTACAGCTATTAGTAAGACTTGGACGTTTTCGGGGTACCCTACGAGTATGCATTCATTAGCATATAGCAGTAGGCTGATTAAAAGTCCGTGGTATAGACGTGGAAGTTTGGGAGGCCATTGTTGTATCGGTCAACTTGAGTTTTTAATGAATCAGGGTGGGTTCATCATCTATTCTGTTTGGCCAATCAAATTACATACTAGTTCAAGCAAGCTTTATTAAATTAAAATACTTTGAGAGCTCATAGCTCGACAACAATCCAAAAACGACACATGGTTCCAAGCATAAACTTATATTAAAATTCACCAAAAAAGGTTTGTTTTGTAAAAAAAAAATTACTATTATCACGATCTCGATTTCCAAGAGCAACCGAAATCGAGATTCAAACTTCAGGAAGGTGAAAATACTCGTGAAAAAAAAATCCAAAAAATAGCCCAGCCGATTCTTTTACAAATTTTAATGTTAGTTTTGGCTTGGAACCATGTCTTGTTTTTGGATTGTTGTCGAGCTATGGGCTCTCAAAGTATTTTATTTTAATAAAGCTTGCTTAAATTACTGTGCAAGCCTGTCATTTATTACGTAATCATTTGCCTGTGTTTTTTTTTCATTCGAGTTTACTACTTGGTATGAACGTATTTTATTCGACTTTATCAAAATATATGTAGACTTATAAAATCAGTTCATAGGACCAAGATACTTGACAGCTTATATCCCGATGGACAAGGTATTACAAAATGTTAGTTATCTATCATACTTACGATAAAGAAGATGAAAAGAAAAATCGGCAAAAAATGATTGGCTGGCAGGAAAAAGCTGTTGGTAATAACTTTGGATAAGATTTAGCAAAATCATGAAACGGAAAAAGAGATCATGCTACAAAAGAAAAGAATGATATGGTCTATTGGCATTTAGTTATTAGAGCAACTAAGCCTTATACATCTCAAATGAATAAAAGAAAAAGAAACAAGTGGTAATAGAATACAACTCATAGTAGCGGCAATAAGCGAGATTTTGTAATATGAATTTTAGTGATGAGAAATCATGATTTTAGTATCCACCATAATGTCTATAGTTGTCTATCTTGTTTCAGACAAAAATAATAATACTTGGAAACCATTATCTTAATAGTCATTGATGATGTAATTGATAAAAATCCATTTTGAAACCGCTTAATATCAAATTTCATTCAATTTATAAGAAAAAAGAAGCACGCAACATCATTTATTTATTTATTTTAATTTATTGTTTTTAATTTGGTAGTTGATCCGAACAAATGTTTAAAAAAAGAAGAAAAAGGTGACACATGAACGCACATCATGCCAAATAAAGTTTATAAAATGAACAAATGAAAAACTGCACTGCAGTGGCCAAGTGCATCTGAGTGGCCAAGTGCATCTGAGACAGTATGTACCTGCAGCTATCCTTATTTCCAATTTTGGATACCTGTAACCAACTAGCTGCTTTTGGTTATTTTTTCTACCTTTCCCATTACCAATAGACGTTTGTGATTCGTTAGACTCATAATTATGAAAGTTGGATAATTTGTCAAGATGTGAAGTTGAATTAAATCTACTTCATATCTGCTTTCTTTTAATAAAAAAAAAAAGTGAACCATATATATTTCTTTGAGAGATCGTTCGATATTTGATCTAACAATTTTCTCTAGTAATTTTTCTTTTTTTTTTCAAATGTATTATATATAAGATGAACATATAAAATATGTTGTACGATTAGTTCTGTGCACAGTCGATTTTCTCTGGTTCACCTGGGTGAGTCATGTCATATCCAAAAAGCAGAATTTATGAATGGTTCGCCGGAAAAAAAGAAATAGTAACCCCGACTCCGTTTTCATCTGTGGTTTTTTCATATAAATATAAACCTGATTTATACCTTGTTGCAACTTATTTTATATAATCTCTTTTATTTTATAAACTTCTACTTTACTATTTATTAATTCTTTTATACATGACATTTCGCCAAACACTTGAAGAGGGGGTTACTGTTACAAATTATGGCGCTGTGACTCCTCCAGCTGAATTAAGCAAAGAAGAGCTTGATCTATTACAATCCACTCGTCCAGGATATGGCTCAAGATCCATTATGGAAGTAGCACTAAACATCGTCAATTGTACCGTTGGAAGTGGCATTATCGGTTTGCCTTACGCATTATACCTTTCCGGCTTTTCTCTTGGCGTGCTTATTTCAATCTTTGTCAGTATTTTGACATACTTTACAGTTTACACCTTAATTCTCTCTGGTCAAAAGAGTCAAGTTTTTAACTTTCCTGCCTTGGCTGAGCTCGCAATGGGAAAGTTTGGATTCCATATCCTTAATTTAATGGTTTTCATTCAAAGTGCTGGAAGTGTGCTTAGTTACTTTATCTGTAAGTATATAGCATCAATTGTTAGAGTGGGAAAGATGGAGGAGTGTCAAATGCAAAAAAAAGAATATAACAGAACATTTATTAACTTTTTATTGTCATGCTTTAGTGGTTGGTGACACTATTCCTGTTCTCTTAGGCTTATATTTTCCTCAGTATCCCATTCTAGCAGATCGTCAACTTGTCACTATTATTGTCAGTCTAGTTATTGTAAGCTCTATAACTTTCTTTTTATGTGATGTATCATATTAATCGTTCTTTGAAAAATATATGTAGATTTTCCCTCTCAACTTATACCGTTCCATTGGCTCACTAGCCCGCTGGTCGGCGTTTTCAGTATTTTTACTACCTGTCATGATTGCCACTGTCCTCATAAGAGCACCAATGTATGCTCCCGATCATGAAGCTCCTCTTCTTACCGTCGGAAAAGATCCTATTTCTACAGTTGGAACCATGTCCTTTGCATTTGTCTGCTCACAGGTTGTTTTCTCCAACTATTTATCACAAGAAAAGCAGCAAGTAAGCTCTTGGAGCATCACGTCATTTATTTCAACATTGATTAGCTGGGGAAGTTCCATGACATTCGCTGCAATCGGCTATTTAAGTTTCGGAGGTGATGTGTCCTCGAATATTTTTAGCAACTTCCCTAAGGACGACCCTATTATTAACGTTGGCCGTTTTGCCTTGGGTCTTTCAATGATTTTGACAGTTCCGTGAGTACTCATTTTTAAAAAAGATGAAATATGAACAGTAACTAATTTATGTTTATAGAATGGGATTTTATCCTGCTAGAGATGCCATTCAAAGAACATTGGGCTTTGAGTCAGATGAACGTCAGCCTTCGTCAATCCAGCATTACTGTGTAACATTTGTTTTGTTTGTTTTACTTTTGGTTGTGGGTATCCATGTTAATTCTCTCGGAAAGGTTTACTCTTTTGTTGGTGGCGTTGCTTCCTCTTTCTTGGCTTATATCATCCCTGGTATTATCTACATCACTGTTTTCCATCCTGAATGGATACCAAAGTTTAGAAGCTCCTCTTATGTTGGCAGAGAATCTGAACCTCTTATTGAAAATGTCGATCTAAAAGTGAGAACGGTAGCAACATGGTGGCTCGATGTTGCTTCTGTTGTACTCATCGTTTTCGGTGTTATGGTTGTGTCACTCACCATGATTCGCGCATTCTAAATACTATTCTTATCTCTGTAAATAACACCCCTTACTTAACTCTAATATACCTCTTTTACATATGTAATTCTATACCACAATAATAATAAAAACCTTGTATATTTAAAAATAACATTTTTGCTTTGCTTCTTTCATGTTCATAAAAAAATCCCTTAGTATTCGCTTTTATTAGATATACAGAACTTCCATCCTTTATGCCATTTATAATAAATTCTGGAATACAAAAATACAGAAAAGAAAATCTAGAAAGCATGTGCAGATGCAATACGTTGTATTTCCTAAACAAAGATTGTATCTCGTTAGTTTTTAAGTTCCCAATGTTGAGTAAGAAAGCAAAAATTACCATTGCTAATTCATCCATGTTGGATAAGTCAGACTCTGTATCAAATACATCTCTACTTAACTTTAAAGAAGACGAGCGCATAGGTGTCCCTAAACCTTTAATACCACCAGTTAGTACTATATACAAAAAAAAAAAAAAACTCCCCT
>VCJJ01001534.1:0-15554 GCA_024139415.1 Backusella tarrabulga
AGATTTCGTGACTTGAACGAAAATTTTCAGTGAATGCACAGATTGGAAATGGAATGACTGTACATTTGTAAATATGCCTAAAATAGATGCTGGTACTCAAACATATCTCGATCGACTTCTTTTACAAATTATTCGCGCACTTTAAAAATTCCAACTTTTTAATAGGATAGCTACGCAGCTTTTCAAAGATATCTATATATGACAAGCACCAATGTATAAATAATTCCTCTGGAGCAAGATATATAGGAGACCAGCAATCAACAACAGTAACTAAGCCTTCATATTTAAAAAGTAAATAGTTATGAAACTCAAGTGTTGAGTCTAACAAATTCTAATAAAACATATTAAATGATGTTTATTAGAATTCAGAATGAATAAAAAAACTTTTTTTACTTTTTGTAGTTAACCTTTCTGGATAAGGAAGTCATGATTTACTAATGGTTCCTGCAATTTCAACATGTGGTGCCCTATTTGATTTCTTTGTTTTTCTTACAGGACTGTTTCAATTTCGTAATACTCATCTATAAAAACGATAAAATACTTTAAGGTAATCACTCGCTATTTCGTTTAATCCACTCCAGAATGTTAACACAAAAAGAAATCCATGCCAGAGCTTCATATCAAAAAGCAAAGGCAACATTGCCATTTCGTATCTGAAAAGACTATTTGAGTGTAAAAATCTTTCTGGTAATAAACATTTCTGCTTAAAATAGTATCTCTTTATTTTCTGTCTTTTCAATGTTACATAGACGTGACTATTTGAAGCGAAGATAAAAATTGTGCACTGCTGAGGTCTCTATCTTCTCATTTCTTTCTTTTCTTTCTTTTCTTTCTTTTCTTTCTTTTTATTTTTATAATAATAGTAATAACTTAAGAACTAAAGTATCCAACATCTATCTAATAATGCAAGAATCTGTAAAAAAAGATATTCTTGTAAGAAAGGCTCTTCTTTCAGATATAAAGTTGGCTAAAGAAGCTACCGCAGCAATTAACTATGCTTATCGTTCTGCAGGTAGGTATCTATAACTGAACATTATTACTCCAAATGCAAACACTTATATAATAATCATCGAGGCACTAGATGGATGGACTACAGAAAAGGGACTTGTCTCTGGGTTAAGGTGCTCCGAGGATGACTTGATCCAATGCATCCAGGAAAATGGAAAACCTAACACGCTTCTCTTTGCTTTTGAAGGTGACACAGAAACAGTTGTGGGAACAATTCAGATTCATCCAAGCGAGGGTCATCCCAAAGAAGCAAAGGTGGCTCTGTTCTCTGTCAGTCCTGCACATCAGTCACGCGGTATTGGAGGTAAATTGATTCGAGCTGCTATGGAAGAAATGAAAGCTCTTGGATTTGAATTTATTACATTGCAAGTCCTAGAAAATAGGCCGGAAATCCTAAACTGGTATAAAAAATTGGGCTTTATCGAGACTGGTGAACCTGTTCCTTTTGTCAGACCAGATTTATTAATCGTGAAGAACCTCCGGTTTATTAATTTAAAAAGGCCTTTATGCGATTAATAATGATGTATTCATTTTCATTAATACGATATATATCTTAGATTGTTCATTTTTTCTAAACATGAAGACCTTTGAATGACATTTGTCATTGCTAGATAATCGCTGTGATTTCTATTCAAATTATTGTCCTTTAGTCGTGTCAATACTCTTATCATCTTCAGTTATTTGAAATAGTCATGCGATCCAATTTTATTGTAGAAATATATTGTACACATATTAATCACAAATTTTGTCTTCCTTTTTTTTACCTTTATTGCAAACAGCAGCAACTTTCCTGTAAGCTTATTCGATGTTGACGAATTTCCTATAATGGGGATGTTGCGTTCAGGGTCTTCCAAGTATCGCTTGAAATACCCACCGATAGTTTCATGCTTTTATGGTTTCATTATTGCAACAGACAGGTTGATCCACATAACCTTCTTACTTGTTCGTGTATGCATTGCTCTAACGCGACTATGATGCCGATACAAATCATAGTATGTTCATTCGTATGCATTTTATTTGTAACTGCTGAGATAGACTATTCTTGTCTTGTCATACATTATTTGTTTTAATTACAAGAGAATCCCTGATAAATGGAATGGTATTCTGTGTGTAATCAAGTAGACTTTGTTTAATTGACCAAGTGTAACGAAATCAAAAAAAATAAATAGTCTCAAGCACTTTGAATTCACATTTATATCTCAAAGGGGTATTGGTTAGCACTGGGTCGAGAGAATAGTTTCGGTAATTAAAGTTTAATGCTGTGGTGCTGAGGCATTTTTTCTTTTTGTGTCTATATTAATAATAAAAATGTTTATTTTTAAAAATGTTTTCCAACAATTATCCGCAATGAGCCAATAATTTAATGTGGTGTGGCTATTGACATCTGTATTTTTTTAAAAAAAATTATTATCTAAACTCCTACTGTTATAAGTTTAAAGAAAAGAATCACACTATGTATGAAGAAAATAATCATTCAAAAAGAATGTATATCTAAATGAACGGGTGAGGGCGGATAAACGTATACATGATCGGTAAATTGTAATATAAGCAAATTTAATTGGTCATAAGCCTTTTTCTCAATAATAAGATGGTCAAAAAATAGAGGGGATTAATAGGCGAAATACTCATCATTTCACTAACACTGAAAAGACAATGACATTCTAAAATAGAATCCAACTGGTTTAATCAGATAAGGATCGTCACCGCCTATTATTTTGCATAGTTTAGGCCTAAAAAAGAGTGGAGGATCGGCGAAAAGGAAGATTGACTCTGACGTTTGCCTGTAACTGGATAGACATTGATTTTCTAAAAATAGTTTAGTGTAATTTTTAAATCTCTAACACCTTTCTCTTGGTGATTAACTTTTTGTCTTTTTAAAGTATCCTTTTGGTTCGGAAAATGTAAATAAATCATATGTATTATTATTCAATACGAAAGGTAAGAAACAAAACGCATATTTCAGCAACCCTCAGTAATATAAAATGGCTAATTATTTTTTTTTTAGTTCGCATGGCTTCTAATTGAAATTAGGCATCTTAGGCTTGTGTGACCGATGATATCACAGTGTTTATAAAGCATGGACCAAAGATGAATCGAGTAGAACGTCAAATTAAAAAAAAAACAATGATGTATGTTGTAAGTCAACTAATGCAATTGTTGTGCGCATCTTGGCGAAGTCTCATCACTTGGAAATAAGATGTATCATCTCAGCCAATAAAGATGACTTATCCCAAAATATACCCAATGATGCCTTTATATTGAGTCACAAGGTCAGGGGTATTTGAAAAAAAGAAGTTTGACGTTTTTATTGTGTACAATCTATTTAAATATGATATATATATTATGAATGATAAAGTGAAATACAAGGCAATAAGGCCATATGAGAGACAATCATCATTTTCCTGACACTCGGTTAAAGTATTTTATGGTATCACACGACATATTCTGGAGGAGATCTTTCTTCGTTGTAAGCGGGCAGTTGTTCATCAAGATGCATGGGTTTTAAAAATTTAGGTTTTGTCAAGAGAGAATGATCCTCAGTAACTTGTGGGTCACGATAAGATACTAAGCTATATGGTGCTTGGAGGCCTGGCGAAAGTGTACCAACGTTGAGGGGTATTTTGAAGAGACACTTCTTGGTTGCTATCAAACCATGTTTAACTTTGCATGTGATACAGAGCTGATATTCCAGTTTGATGTGTTTTGAGAAGTTGAGACAGGTTGTCATGCCAAGCACACTAAAGTTTTTGGAGGCCAAATGATTTTTATGGGTTGTCAATTCCGTTGGTAGTGGTAACTTTATATGATAAAAACGGTTCCCTTTGCTGTGCCACTGGTCTAGAACTTTAAACGTAGATGCGTCGGCTTGGCTAATGATGCTTGTGTCGGATTTTTGATAGGTCCCATGCTTGACATGAATCGTGCGTTCGATATATGCATCAATATGACTTGCTACACATTGAGTACTGCCGGTGCGACTTGAATCGTAGACTACCAGTTTAATAGGCATACTGGCTGCCCTTGTATCTAGTAGATTCACATACGAGCCAGAGGGTAAAGTCAGCATCGCCTTTGTCTGGTTTGAAATAGTTTTCTTGCTCAAGAAAGGCTCTGGTACCTTGAGTGATTCGGATACAATATAAGGTTCATATCGAAGCGCCAAAGGCACGGTTTGGAAGGGACGGATACCAGGTCTCTCAATAGATCCAATCAACTCAAACTCGCAGGATGCCAAATGGTGACGAAAAGTGGGCGGATAGTTTACCATGGGGAGTTCGCACATGAACGGGAAACGGTGCTCACCAGCTTCCAACACTGGCCACTTTGATTGCCTTTCACCTGTGCCTGATTTGCCCCACAAAATCGTCCGAATTGCAAATAAACGTTCGTCTTTCTTTTTGGATGCCTGGCTGATAGCATCACTATGTATACGTTCTAAAATGAGGATGGATAAATTGGGTTATTTGTTTGTTTTTTATTTACTATACTCGTGTAGAAGATAAAAATAGAAGGGTCCGTTAACTTTACCTGCCGCTCTAAATATAAGTTTGATATGTTGTGCTGCAAGTGCTGATTCTACAGAAATGCTAATAAAGCCTTCAAATATAGAACCAGGATGCAGCGTCTTTAAATGGGGATTTCCGTCGCAACGAGTGATTTCAATTGAAAAATGCAAAGGCGGTTTTCTGTAATTACGGTCGGACGCAGATACGTACCGATATTGTCTTTCAGGTTCTTGTGTTAACAGAACAGGAGCACTGTGCAACTCTTGCCAAGTGAGTTCTTCAATATCTGGGTATAATTCGCGTTGATAGTATGACATTCTAAAATATGTAGGCCAGTTATGGTGGAATGGATATATACAGGTACAAAAGAAAATTTAAGGACGATAATGGAAAAAAAAAAAGAAAGAAAGAAAAGTAAAAGAAAAGAAAAGAGATTAGATGAAGAGGTCACTTTTATGATTGTTTATGTATTAATTTTTCAAAAGGCGATGTCTTAATATGGAAGATATTAGACTATTTTCGCAAATGACAACATAGATTACAGACGTCAGTTTTGTTTTCTCTCTTTACTTTTACAGATAAGGTTTATTATTAAAGAAAAAAAGGGTTGTAATATTAAACAAAAAAGTTTTACAGTTTTTAGAATGTATATTCTGCTTTGGAGTGTGTGTGTATGGAGTGCATGAGTTGATTTTATTGAAACGGAAGAAAGTTCTTTTTTAATAACTCTCTATTGTCTGTTGTACAAGTGTATTTTTTTAGATAAAGAAAGACCAGATGTGGGTCTTCACACGAAAGATTTTTTTTTTAATTGACTTGATATACTTATTTCCTTTCTTCTAATTCCATATCTTCTTCCCCATGTGCAGGTGCCATCTTTAGTGGATGGGGTTGTAATACATTAGAGACATTGCCCCACCATTTACTAGTGCAGTGTCTATACCACTCGACTATAATAAGGTTAATAAATTAATAGGTTAATATTACTGCCCGGTTATACGTTATTATATTAAAAAGGTTACACTTGTAATAAAGGGAATCGTATTTAAGATTCATATTATTCCATAGTTTGGACCTTCCCAAAGTAGAAGGGTTTTTCCGGTATGAAAAAGAAAGAAGTCACTTACTTGTTTTTATTAAGCCTTTGTCGAAGCTCACCAAGGGTTTCCAGCCCAGTTTCTTTATTTTAGATGAATTGATGGCATAGCGGGTATCGTTGAATGGTCTATCTTGCACATATTCTATATGATCATGGACTTGCTCTTCACTGTAGCCACACGCAAGGATGATTTGTCTGGCCATTTCAAAATTGGATATTTCCAGTGATGTGCCAATATTGTATGTTTCGCCCACGTGGCCACGGTGGAAAATAATGTCAAGTGCATTTGCAACGTCAGATGCATAAAGGTATTTTCTAGTGTTATCGCCGTTTCCATGTATAAAGCATTTTTTCCCCGCAATTACGCTGCAAATGAATTTGGATGTAATCTTTTCTGGGAATTGATATGGACCGTATACGTTATTGGAACGGGTAATCATGATGGGTAGCCCGAATGATTTGTGATAGGCCTTGACAAGGCACTCGGCAGCCGCTTTTGTTGCAGAATAAGGATTGGTAGGCGATAACAGTGTATCCTCAGTACAGTCGGGCTAATCTCCACATTAATATCCAAATGCTGCATATCTAGAATGCACAAAATGATTTTACCTCGTTGATGACTTCACCGTAAACTTCATCCGTGCTAACATGAATAAATCGTTTCAAGCTAACGGCCTTTGCGGCCTCTAATAAAACGTGTGTACCAATCACATTGTTTCTATTATAAATTATAAACATTTTATTGTAACATTAAATAAAAAATGAAAGCCTTACTTTGTAAACTCGAAAGAATCACCAAACGAATTATCGACATGTGTTTGAGCGGCAAGATGAAATATAACATCGATCTTTTTGTCTTTTAAAAAGAATGAAACAAAATCAACAGAGGTAATGTCGCCCTATATTATTTGTGGATCGACGGATTAGTTTGTTGCTATGATATTTAGTTGCCATTGGCAACGCTAAATGATTCAAAGTTACCTTTATAAATGTGTAATTGGGAAAGGCTTTGACAGCTTCGAGGTTATGTAGTGATCCACAGTAATCAAGCTTGTCAATAACATAAATATGGTATTCAGGGTAAAGCACAACGAGTTTTCGAACTACGAAAGAAGGTCTAAATAGCAAAGGTACTGTTATTTTGGGCTGCTCAGCTAATTGCTTCAGTTCAGCAATGAGCTTAAATTTACATGAAGCCGGCACCACCTGTCACCAAAACGTTTTTTACATCAGCAAGATCATCAGCCATGTCGGGGATTCGCTCTCCAATGTCTTCTCTATCAAATTTCGTAAGGCATTTTGTCAGGATTTCATGCTCTGCTAAAGTTGCTGTAGTCTTCATGTCTAAGGCAGTCATTTCAATGAAAGGAGGAAGAAGAAAAATGTTTTTTTCGAAACAAAATATTTTTTGAGCAAGACATAAATAGGAAAACAAAAACGTGTGACACAAGTGGTGATTACATAATATTATATTTAAACGCAGACGATCAGGATCCTGAAATGATTTGTGTTGGTAGACTAAAAGCAAGTGAAGAATGAAGAAATAAAGTGAATAGAGTGAATAGAGTGGCAATATGCTGCTTTATACTTCTTTTCTCAAAATGTATTCTCAATCGTTGCCTGTTTGGAGTAAATTATTTAACAAAGTAAAGTTATATTAAATCACTGTCAAACCTGTTTACCGGGCTGATCCTTTCACTCTTTCCCACATGATAACTGTTTATTCTGCACACATGCGATTTACTATTCATTCATCATCAATATAATTACTCTGCTCTACTTAATGACCACTTGTGTGTTCTTGTGAGCAAGATATGGAACAGCAAATATAATAATAATAATAATAAACTTCAAATGTGTCAAAATCAACTTTAAAAAGTCGATTATATAAGCCTATCTATTCTATTTTGGTTATCAAATCTGATTGTTTTACCTTTTTTATGCGATTATAAGCTTTTTACCGAAATCTTAATAAATAACGAGCCGCTTTTTAAACCAAGTAACCGGATATAAGTTGTGAGAATGACAAGTTGCTGGTTGTACCATCTGTTTAGTGTTTACATTACTTGCGAATAGCATACATAAAGTTTATTATTACCACTAATACAAGTGGCTTGCATTGCAGTCTATATTGTTAGCCATGTTGATCTAGACTTAATAAACATCCAAGCTGCTTAGTTTCAAAAGCATGTACGGGGAGACAATTCTTGAAAGTGTTTTCTAATAATGCAAGTAAAAAAAAAAGAAGAAAAAGAAAAAGAAAAAGAAATATGCACGGCTGACAGCATAACATTCCTATACCACTCACTAATAGAGACAAAAAACCAGGTAACAAAGTATATCAGTGCTAGTAAATTCCTTTTAATAATGAAATATGTTGAGCACCTGTTTCCAGGGCAAAACTCAAAGCACCTCCAAAAGTATAACATTATAAAATACTATCATTTGCCATATTTATTATTAAAGTAAAATAGTAATAAAAAACATGCAGTAGCATCCATCCTATTTATTATCAAATAAAGTGTATATATCATTGAAGAACCAATCTACACAAAAGCATCCAGTCTACTTTTCTTTTTTACTGAACGGGCATAAAAGAAGCAGGAATTGAATTTGAAATGGCAGAGTAATCTTGCACAAAGCTATAGCCGTTAGGCCCATGCCAGAACAATACCCAGTTACTGTCTTTCAGACGAAGATATCCATTTGATCTTTCAAAGTACCTACATTTTATGAATGAGTTGTAAGTCTCTATAATACATCAATTCATATACAAAATACCATTTATTGACGCCGTTATCCTTTCTACTTCGCCAGAGTAGCTCTGGGTATGCATCACACATGCGTTTCCATAATATGTCTGTTAATCCAATACCTTGGCTTGAAGGTGCAATGGCAAATTTATCCAAATAAGCATGTGGCTGAGCCTGTGGACTCACCCTTTCGTTGGTCATGATAACTGCGCCCTCATAGTCACCCGCAACAATGGCGCTTGCTAGCACATGCTCCAGTCTCTTGTAATACTTTTCAGTATCAACCTTTTTCTGAAAACTGGCTTCCAAGAGCTCGGTAAGTCTAGTTCTATTTAGTTCCTTGAGAGAATAGTGGTTTTCGATTTTAATCCCGTTACGGAGGACGGTTGTCTTTGCCTGGTTGATTTGGCTGCTGTCTCGGGTGGGCAGCGAAGAAGAATATAGCGGTTTATCTGTTACGAGATTTGTAATTAGCGCTGAAGGCAGTGAAGATGTAGGGGCAATGATGGCAGAAGAGGTTATGGGTAAAAGCTGTAGCGAGGAGCGGATCATGGCTAAATCACTCAGCGTGCTTGGATAAGTGTGGTGCCATTTTAGGTTCTTTTCAAATGCCGACTCGATGTCCTTGTACTCCTCTTGGATGTTGATAAGACTGTGCGCTGTACCTGGTTTTTCATGGTTTGGTATGCCACCCTCGTTGTTGATAACGACAATTTTTGAAGGTATCAGCTTTGGGTCCATCATCTGGGTGGATAGTCTTTGCGTCAATGCAATCATGGCCTCATTTGAGCGGACAGGGTGCTGCATACCACTTTTGTCTGTCAAAATAGGTACGACAATGGGGATCTGATTGTTATTAAGGGCAGACTGAATAAAGTCCAAATTGACGTCGATAGGCGAGTTAGAGGATGGACGCTCCATGACATTACCGCCATAGATCAGACTCGCGCGACCGCCAGCACGCTCGATCCATTCAACGAGCGTTTGGCTTTCGCGGATCATGCGTTTTATAAGCTCGGCAGGCTGAGTTTTATCCAACTTCCACTTTGAATTATCCGTCACCACAATTGACGTCAGGCCTAGCTTTTGTAGCTTGTAGAGAGTGCTTCCAATGGCTTGCCAGCCGTTCTTCTCAAAAGAACCTTCCACTTTGGTGAGCGCTAATTGGTTGAATGAGGGGGTTAGCAAGGCATTAACATAGTCCTTTGGTGATCTGACTCCAGGAGCTCCCTTTATTTCCTCAAAACCCGCCAACAGTGTAGGCTTGGCGGTTTTTGTTGTATCGAATCTTCTTAAAAAGTGCTGAAGTTCTCGTTTACTTGGCGCTGTGTCCATGACACTGACAAGTAATTCCTACATGAAACAAAGCCCTCTTGTCATTAGCACAAGAAAAGGAAAAGGCAATAGTTTAATAAGTTACCCTGACTTCTTGCTGCTCTGGTACGGCCTATCGTGATTTTACTTTTTAGTTTGAGTTCCTGTCATAAATTCACCAGTTTTTTAAAACGAAAAATGAAGCTTTACCTTTAGATTTGTGGTAAAATACCGAAAGTGCGTTAAAATGGAACCAATTGGCTTAGAATATCGAAGAATTCTGTTCATAGCTATTAATAATACAAATATACAAGAGTGAGGGAAAGAAAAACTACTGATAATCAAAAAAAAAAAAAGATAAGATACAAATTGGATGTGCGGTCTGGGGTAACGAGCTTGTAAATGAGTCATTTCCATGAACTAAAAGTCACGCTTCTGAGTTTACAAAACGTTTTCATTATATAATGCAAATCCTTGTCATGTCATTTTATAACAGTGTTGAACTATCCGTTATGGCTCTATTTAACATATCAATGCTGATCATAGTAAAAAAGCAGCTTTGGTGCAACTCGCTTTGGTTTCATCTGGGACAACCCATCAAAATGAACCCTTATTTTTAGTGTTAATAACATAGTGATTACTTTACTTTTTATCCTGTGCTACTTTTGCCATCTTTATTATGTGATTGACAGCGTGGTTTCTTCAATGAGACGATGATGAAAGACTACTTTGTTGAGAATGCAACCTTGGTTAAAGCATTCCGTGATCCTAGCATCCAAAAAAATAAGGTGATGCATAATTTTTTTTCGTTACCTATGTCTAATATATATACATCACATAGTTGTTTACTACGAGACAGGAGTCTGTTAGAAAGGATGTCGAAAGGGCATTTGAAGTGCTGAAGAAAAGATTTGCAATCTTGGCAGACGGCACTCGTGTACAGGACATGAATTTGTTGAGTGATATCATGACAACATGTGTCATAATTCATAACATGATTGTTGAAGATGAGAGAGTAGAGCAGTCGGGTAAGAAACGAAGAAAGTTCAAAGCTCATAATAATGATTTTGGCGAAACCGATCTGTACGATTATATCAGACGACACTCTGAAATCACCAACAGAGAGACACACGAGCAATTGAGAGAGGATCTCACCGAGCATATTTGGGCTAGGCATGGAGCCGGTGAATTACAAGATGAAAGTGATTCGGAATCGGATGGAAGTGAGTCCGACAATTCTAGTGACGATGATGATATTTAATATAAACACATTTTAATAATAAAATATCAAGACGTTTATTTTTTAAAAAGACACTTTGCAACATTGTAAGCACTTTAGATATAAAACATATAGACATATGCATATAAAGGTGTAACAATATACATTTTATTCATTATCTTTATTTCTAATACGCTTCATTATTTCCTGTTTTTGAAATCTCCCATATTCCAAGTATTCTTCATCTATGATAAGTGTGATATCAATTGCCATCACTTTCATATCCTGCTCCCTTTGGATATTTTCTTGATTTTTTCTGGCCGTTTCATTGCCTTTTCTCATTTCATCCAGCATTTGTTGATCGTACTCTTTGTCGTAGGCTAATCGCTTCTCCATCGCGCTCTCTATGGCCTCGTTCTGTCTCTTTAGCCCTTTGGCGACTTTAGTACCAATGGGCCTTTCATTGACGGTGACTTCCTTTTATCGGAGCCATTACCGGGGCTACTTGAACTTGCCACCGTAGCCTTTGCCACAGAACCACAAAAATAATTCACTTCTCTTTGGATTGTTCCCCATTGTAACTCCAGCCCATGGGGCGTTCTCTTTTTTTGCACAGCAGGATTCTGCATGAAGTGATCATAAATTCTTTGCCAAAGCTGTGGACTCGTCTGACTGGTTCCAGCAGTTCCATCGTTGCTTGTTTCCAACCCTGATGTACATAATTGTATTTGCTCAACAGTACTCCCTGAGGCATAAGCGCCTTTACCCCTAGGTTGTTAAGGCTGAGCTTCACGTTGAGACATATTAAATGATTTTTTTTATTTTATTTTATTTGAAATACGAAGAAAAGACGTCAAATTTTCTAGCTCTCATTCAGCTCCCACTTTATAGAGAGGAATGAGAGTTAGGGGTCAAATTGCACTGGAGATGCCCTAAGTTTTGAATACCAAAAACCCAAATATCTCAGGAAAAAAGCTGATTTCTTCAAATTTATGCCCCTTTTTAATATTAAAAAAAAATTGGGCGGTTTTTCATTTTTCCATTTGTTGACGTTGAGAATTCTCATTCGACAAATGAAGTGCAATTTATTATTTCAAAATAATTGCTTTTTTTTTCTAGTGTTTTTCGATACAAAATATAAATAAAATGATTCAACGTGCAAGCCTTGTTAGTCTTGTATTTGGGCTTTTCTTATTATTAAGTCTTCCTTCAGACACTGCCGCCACCGCTTTAACTTATAAGATTGGTTCGAGCGAAGAGCCTTGCTTCTTTACCTGGGCTGACACGCCTGGCAAGAAAGTAGGCTTTTACTTTGCTGTAAGTTATTCCCATAATGTAATTCTTACGCGTTTGTTTCGGTATTGATAAACATAACCTGTTAGGTCCAAGAAGGCGGTTCGTTTGATGTCGATTATGATGTAACTGGACCTGATGGTATTTCCATTCTCAATGGCGAGCATGAACGACAGGGCGATTACGTGTTTACTGCCAATCAAGTGGGCGAATATGCCTTTTGTTTCTCCAACAAGATGTCAACCTGGGTCGACAAATTGGTTGATTTCGAGATTCTCGTTGAAAACGAAGCACGGCCTCAATTCCAAAATGAAAAAAGTGCAGATCAGCCTCAAACTTTGACCGAGATGGAAGAATCCTTGTTTAGAATTTCGGGATCGCTTGCCAATATTGCACGGACACAAAAGTATTTCCGCACAAGAGAAAATAGAAACTCGGCTACAGTTGCCTCCACAAAGAGCAGAATTTCCTGGTTTGCTAGTTTGGAAAGTATTGCTATTATCTCAATGGCATGCTTGCAAGTCTTTGTTATCAAGAGCTTTTTCAAGTCAAAGAAGGGTGGTGTTTAAAGCATATCTTTTGTGTATACTTCATTAAAATCAAATCAAAAAAACAGCAAGGGGAAAAGTGGTGGGAATTTATTTTAAAATGATATTGGTAGTGTGTGTTTGTCCTTAGACTATACTTGGTGACCATGGTTACTTGTTTACAACCTTTTTGCCAAATGTTTGAATATCATCAAGCAAAAGCTCGGGTACTTCAAGAGCAGGAAAGTGACCTCCATGAGGATGGCTTTTATATTGAACCACGTTATTATTAATGGGGAACCATTCCATTGGGAACTATAAAAAAAATACAAGTTAATACATATGCACACATCTAGGACTACAGTTTATAGATGGCACCACTTACGCTAGTCAATTCACTGGGAAAAACAGAAACACCATAGGGTACTTTAACCCCTTCAAGCATGACTTTTGGTGACTTTTTCATTTCCTCCTTGAATTCATAGTAGATGCGGCTGGATGAAGACATTGTATTTGTTATCCAGTAAATAGTTATCTGAGTAAGAAATTCGTCCACAGAGATGCTTTCAGGAAGAGAATTGGAATTCATTTTTTCAGGTGTGTGGTAAGTCCAGGCATGATAGGGCTCCAGTATCCAACCTGTTCATACACGTTAGCCAAATATGAATAGTGATAAGAAACACTTTTTTTCACTTACCCAGCAATCCCACAGGGCTATCACTAAGGCCATATGCCAAAGTATAAGGTCTTGTGCTTTGAATGGCTCGATATCCAGCTCTATCGTCCTTATCGGCATTTGCAAACGAACGTAACAGACGCACATTTTCAGTTTTATAAACAAACTGAGTACCAAGCACCAACGCTACGAGAAACAGAATCACTTGAATTGGGCTTGTTAGAATATTGTGCAAAGTCGGAACAGGTGGAATGATGATGGGCATGTTGGTATGGTATCCCATGCAATGATTAGGATAATTGACCGCCATGGCCTTACCAATGCTGGAGCCCCAATCAGTACCATGGACAACTATTATAAATCAAGTTTTGTTGGTCGGTACAAGCAGATATATGTATATATATTCTTTTACACACACCATATTTATCATATCCTAATCTTTCCATGAGATGATGGAACAGCTCGCCGATCTGTGATACACTACAACCTGGTTTTTTTGGACAGTCAGAAAAACCAAATCCAGGAAGACTTGGTACAACAACATGAAACGCCTATTTGATTTTGTTTTTTTTTAAACAAAAATTGTTTTTCGCAGATAAAATAGTATACCTGTTTCGAGTTATTTCCATCACGCAAAGGTTCAATCACCTTGTGGAATTCATAAAAAGTAGAGGGCCAACCATGTATCAATATGATGGGAATAGCACTTTCATGTGTAGAGGTCTCGTGAACGTAATGGATCCCAGCACCATCAATGTTACTTTTATAGTGGTTCCACCTACTCATTTCTTCAGCAGGCTTGTTCCAATCAAACTTCTTCCATGCATTGACAAGGTCTTCAACGGCCCAACGAGGTGCACCATATCGCCAACCCACATCATTTTCATACTCGTGAGGGTAGATGATATCACCAAGCTTTTTATCAAGCTCTTGTTTGTTTAAGGAAGGGATATTAAATTTGTCTTGTTCCATAATGCTTTATTAAGAAAAAGAAGAAAGATGGGTAACAAGTTCTACCAAATATTTATGTCTTTTTTTTTTCGGTTACGTTCTGTGTATAACATCCGATTGGTGAGAAAAAATATCTTCCTCACACGCATTATATCAACAAAACTTGTAAGTTCAGGTTGATTAATAATCTTCGGTAAACTATGACTCAATTTCTTAACGTGGGCATATCTATGAAGCCATTTGAGGTTAATGTATATATATATTTACGATTTGGGAATATCAGCTCATAAAGCACAATCAATTCACTTTAGATGAAACTATACTGAAATAGTGAGAAGGTTGTCTAATTCAAATATTTTGGTGGCGCTGTCTTATTTCTGTGTGGTGTTCTCATGATGAGCAGCATTTTAAAGGTCAAGGGTGATCTGGGAATATTTCGCTCTGAGAAAGAAATATGCATAGAATATGAATATTTGTTGAAATCAATCGTTCATGATGATTCTTGTTAAGGTACTCGTGGTATTTCGTTAATGGTGCTGTCAAAAGCAGTTATCGAAAGTCGATTTTTTTCTCTCTGCTAGATTTAGTTCATTGGCCAGTGTTACAAAAGAACTTTTTTTTGATCTCAGCTGCAATATTTTTTTTTCTATTCTCTCTCTTTTTTTTTTGTTTATGAAAATACATACCATCAATCGTGAGAAAAAGTAATTGATGATTCAACAGGCAAGCAACATCAATTACAGACGCCTTTACTAAATGGAGACCTTTTTAATAATCGTTACTTAATGTATCGTCGAGCATTTTAAAATATAGTTCTCTGAATTCAAAGATATGAGTCAAGTCATTCGGTGATGTATTTATGGGTAGATGATAGTATAAATTGGTCAAGTGGTACATTTAAAGATGACTCGAGAATACCACTATATTAATATGACGTGAACTTGTAAATAGTAGCTAAAGCCATATTATGCTGTTACATACGGTCTTGATATTAATTTATAGCTGCCTTATTATATCTCTCTCTAAAGCAACCTTTATCACGACTATTGCTCTCCATGAATTAAACTCATATTATTCAATATAGTAATGTACACGTCAATAGAATTCCTCCACTTTCTTCATCCATAAAGCAGTCATCATTATCAAATATATATATATATATATATTCAACACAAAGTCACTTCTTCAAGAAAGTCATTCCTTTTTTT
>VCJJ01001535.1:8094-38269 GCA_024139415.1 Backusella tarrabulga
AAATGTATTAATAAGTATATCGCTTATACGTTCATTGAAAAAGGATGTTATTGTTATCCTTTGTTAAAGAAATCTATATGAATCCTTTTGGATGTTTGTATTAAGCTTACCTGATGTGTCAGTGCATCCTTTTTGCTTTCCTTAAAGAGAAAACTCCACTACAAATAAACATTTTAATTTTAGGAAAAAAGGTTGGACTTATCCATGCAATACCTTTATGCTCATTACCTAATCTCTATTATTACTGAATTCATCCCACTTTTTCAACCAGGTTATGGGGAGCTTCATCTACTACTTTGTTTGAATACATTAATATCATCGTTCTGCACATTGACCACCATCGCTCTTAGTTTTATATCAACTTTTTATTAATAAATTTATTTTTCTATTCTTGTTCTATCGTCATTGTTGTTGTTACCGCTATTGGCCCTTATCTTTAACATCTTTTTACTATTTTCCGTATCACTGTTGAATTCTTGGTCAGTTTCTCAGTTTCTAATGATATGAAGATTCACCAAAAAATATTCCATGTGTCAACTTTCTTGCATTTAATAGCGTGATAAAGAAAATGTGATGACTTATCTGGTTGGCATTATAACAGATCAAAATAGACGAATAGAATCATGTTTATGTATTTTTGTCATCTTCAACAAATAGATGATGAAAGAAAGATATATTTGCTTGATATCTATAAATGATCCTACGAACAAACTCTTAATCAAGAAAATGTGTATATATACTTGTGGTAATTTTTCATACAACATTTATTTTTCTTTTTTCTCATTAGTCTCAAATAAGCATACGTATATTATAAGCAACTCCTATTTCTAGAACTTGGATCATGCAAACTAAAGTCATTTTGTCAATTGCTATTGCAACCCTTTTACTCCAAGGTAACTCTAATATAATTTAAATTATTTAAATTTACTTATTTTTATTGCTTTATATTCAATAGTCCAGGCTAATGTTCAGCCTGTCAAGAATGCTGTCACCGATCCCAATCAAGCTGTTACTAGAAATGTAGCTGATATAGGTATAAGTTAAAATGTTGGATCAAATACTAGCATGAAATTAATCTACTTTTAAAAAAGAACCTGCAAATTTCAAGAAGGATGAAGAGGAAGATAATGAAGAACCCGAAGAAGAGGATGATGAAGAAGAAGAAGTTGACCCTGAGACCCGTATCAAAAATCTCAAGGAAGTAGCCAAGGCCTTTGGTGATTCGGGAACTTATATTTTCAATGATGACAAGGGCTTTATACCGTTAAAGGAAGGACTGAATGAGATTGCAAAGGAGGAAACAGGTGAAGACTTGGACGAGGTGGAAGAGGAGGACGATAAACAGAGTGAGAAAAAGGGAAAGAAGGATGATGAAGAAGAGTCTGAAGAAAAGGAGTTGAATGCCCAAGAAGTTTCTGCTGCTGTTCCAACTGCTGCCCCTGCCGCTGGTGGAGCCTCTGCTGCCCCAAGTGTGAAGGCATCTGTTTCTACAGGTGTTTCCATTTCTTTCCCTTCTCCTAGTAGCTCCGGCAACATCCCCAAGTTTAGTGTAGGATCTGGTAGAAGTGCTGCTAGTTCTATGAGTGTTCGTCCAACCAACGGTGCTAGGGTAGCTTCTCCTAAATCGGCTGGTAACACTCTTCGTGCCAGTATTGGTGCTTCTGTTGGTGTGATTGCATTTACTGCTTATTCTCTTCTCTAAAAAGAGAAAAAACTTTTTTTTTATTTGTATTGTTGAAATTTAGATGATTTGACCATTCCACTCTTTTTTTTTATCTCGATAATAACGCTTTTTTAAACCATATCAATATTAGTTTGTTCCTATACAGTGAATCTAATGTGTTCACTTGTTCTATTTTGACAGATTGTGACGTTATTAAAGTGGAGTCACGTTTTCTTTTTTTTTTCTTAATTGCATTGAATTTTTTTTTTTGGGTCCTTATTTCGACTCTAGTCAAACTTTAAAAAAAAGCAAAGCCTTGATCATGAAGTACTTTACAGGCGATGAAAGTGGACTTGTCAAATGTAATAAATCAACCTATTAAACTAGTAGAAGCGATTCTCAAACATTTTTATAGGGATTGCTTTTCCTCCTCAAATAAAAGAAAAGCCAAGAAAGAAGAAGCAAAAGACCGAGGGCGAAGACGGAGAAGAAAAGAAGGAAGCTTTACAGCCTTTGATGGGAAGCTTTGGAAAAGTAAATAAGGATCGTGCCGTACAACTCATGGAATGGGCAAATCTCAAAGATCAGCGATTGGTAAAGACAAGAGCCATTTTATCTGTCACACGTTCCTTGTTTTTGACCTTTTATAAAGTTATTGGTAGCACGTAAAGATGGCTCGGTTGAATTTTTAGATCCAGAAACAGGAGATGTTGTAAAGACCTTTCACAATAGGCATGTGGGCAGCGAAAAGGATCAAGGTAAATTTGTGGGTGTATTTGTCACAAATACGTAAGTATTGTATATTAGCAACTAAGATATAACACTAATGTGATATAAATGTAGTTATCTCTGTCTTTGCACTTCAACCGGTGATCTTTCCTACACAATGTTAAGATGTAAAGATGGCACGGAAACAAAGACTGTGCTCGACCTCGGTGCCGATCTTGAGATTATGCGCGGCCATCCTACTCAACAAAACATATTTGCGATTGGCGGTAAAACCCGTGATTTATGTATATACGATATTAAAAAGATTGTAAAGAATGGAGATGCCACTGTGGAATCTATGGACTCGGCCGGCCCTACCAAAAACACATCACCTCATAAAAAGCAAAGTGAGCGAAACATTGGACTTGTGTTCCAAGCAAAGAATGTAACTATAAAAGAGAGAGAGAGAGAGAGAGAGAGAAAGGGCTCATACTGACACTATGACCAATTAGGTTAAAAACGACTTTTTGGATCTTCAACAACCTGTGTGGATTCATGATTTACAGTTTGTGAATAAACAAGCTACTCAGGTTGCTGTTGCCACGCACTATCACCAGGTAACTAATTGAACATGTCAAATCATTAATGCAAGCAGCATGTGACTGATTTGTATATTAACATATTTATTAGTTCCGTTTATATGATACCAAAAAAGCTAGAAGGCCTGTGATTAGCACAGAAATAGGAAAGAATCCTATTAAATGCTTAGCAGTCGGAAGTGATTTCAACCATGTTTTATTTGCAGATACAATGAGCACAGCAGGCATCATCGATATTCGTACCGGCCAAAAGGCAGCCTTATTTAAGGGTTTGACAGGTGCAGTGACTCACCTGCAAACAGCTCCCGCACCCAGATTTGATGATGACGACGAGAACAAAGAACGCTTTGTTGCAAGTGTTTCATTAGATCGATTCTTACGTGTGTATGAGATCTCAACGAACTATCGCAACGTTGTGAACAAGGGATACTTAAAACAACGCCTGACATGTGTTTTGGTTGATGAAAGCTATGAATATCCTGTGCCAAAGGTCAAGACCGAAGAAGAGGAATTGGATGAAGAGGAAGACGCCATGTGGGAGTCCATGGAGGTTGTTAACAATAAGAAGCGAAAGAGAAACTAGATTACGCTACCATTTTTTTTCTTTTTTAAATAATAGTCATAATCATAATAATGAGTATTTTAAACATTCATTCATTCAATAGAAATAAAAAAGTATAGTATTAAAAAGAAGCGCAGAGATATGCTCTCTGGTTTAAGATGTCAAATTCGCAGTTTTTCTTTAAAAATACAATGTCCGAATCAAGTTGCCTTGGACAAAGTTACTCTTTTTCTTCTTTATCTTTTTTTCTGTCTTTTGAAAGAGAATTCAAAAAAAAACAAAAAAAATGACGTGCGGCAATCCACTGTTGAGAGATTGGATGAAGGAATGGATGGAGGAAGTTCGAAACATGAAAGCTTACTATACTTATAAAAAAGTAAGCTCAAACAGTTTAACATATTGAATTGTACTCATGTCGCTGTTGCTTCAACTTTAGGCCTACGATTCGCTATGCAAATGTCCAGTAGCGTTTTCTCATCCCAGCGAGTCAAAGCAACTGGATGGCATTGGCGACGGATTAGCAAAGAAACTTGAGGAAAGAATGGTCAAGTATTGTCGAGAGAATGGATTACCGCCTCTTACTAGATCAAAAAGTGAGTTTCACTGAGTGCGCTTCTCATGTCGATTTAACTCACCTTGTACTTGGTTAGAGGGCAGCCAACGTTCGCGAAGAGCCTTGAACGACTTGGAAGGAGACGCAGAGATGGAAGGCAACACTAGAGCAAAAAAAAGAAGAACCAAAGCATATGTTCCCTCAAAAAGATCCGGCGCTTATGCAATTTTACTTTGCCTACTCGACTTCCGCGATAAAGGCCTGGAAAGTATCAGCCAAGCGCAGATATGTCGCGAGGGGCAGCAGTATGCAGACAACTCCCTTACCCGCGGAGATGCAGGATCAACGTATAACGGCTTTAGTGGCATGAAGACCTTGATGAACCACGGCTATGTTTGGAAAAACGGCAGCCCTGCAAGATACTCTCTGTCGGAAACAGGCATCAAAATGGCGCAGTATACAAGGGACGTGGAAAATGGAGTGACAGATGTGCGGGAACCTCAATTGGAGGATAGCGACAACGATGACGATGGCAATGGCTTGGGAATGATAGCCGGAATGAACAACTTGACCGAGGATGATATTTACGGTTTGGATCTAAGCCTATATGTCCTCGATCCTTCACAGCACTCTTCAATCTCTCTAAATGGAAGAACTCGGACGATCCAACCTTCTGGATCAGCTTCATCTTCCCAAAATACAACAGGCAATGGTAACAATAGGAGTGGAATTAGTAGTGGATCTAGCAGAAACAATAGAAGTAACAATAACTCTAGGAGCTCATCTCAAACCCTAAGGGATCCAATGGACGATCTTTTCAGCAACAACATTGATGAGGAATTGAGCAAATACGTATTGAACCCATCCAAGCATTCATCAATATCATTAAACGGAGGTGCTAAAGTATTAAATCGATCATCATCATCATTAAATACCAGTAGAATGGATCAAGAACTAAGCAAATATGTGCTGGATCCATCTAAACATTCATCAATCTCAATAAATGGGGGATCAACTGTATATAATCGACCAGAATCTTCAAACTCAATGAATGTAATAACACCGTTCTCGATTGATATCAACAGCAGAAAGAAGGGCTACCATCTCTCAAAGGCAAAGCCATTTGACTTGGGAGAGTTGACCGAAGAAGAGATTGCTTTGAATATGAATCTGACACAGGAAACCAGAGCCAGCAGTGTGGATTCAGATGTAATTGAAATTCTCTCGCCACCACCAGCTTCGTCCCAGCCAACCCTGAGTAAAAGAGCCGAGTCACCGCCCATCTCTTCATCTCAGCCACCACTGCGCCCCTCAAAGGCCTTGTCGTCGTCGCTAGATGTAGTTAACTTGGATGAAGATGATGATGATGATGTCTTTGATTTCTTTCCACAGTCACAAGCACGATCACAAGCAATCAAGGAAGACACATTTCACTTTACATTTATCGATACAGAGGGCAATCCGGTTCGTCACTTGTCTCAAGCAGCCGTCTCGGTCGATCCATCCGAAAACTGTGTCATGTATCGTCTTCGCTTCTATACAAGCCAGCGTCAGCATGTTCATGCACCTCCTATCAAGGATGTCGAAGCGGATCCTGAAGACCGAGACTACGCATTTGCTTACATCACTGAAAAGGACATTACCTCTGCTATTTGTCCAGGCTTGCCTGCCAAACCTGTTCTGGAGTTGCACGGTGGTAGTGATAGCCAGGCTAATGATTTCTGGCCGCCCGATAGCAGCCAATCTCGAATAGACGTCATTAGAAAGAAAAAGAGCTCTTCCCAAACATCGATATCATCGTCTCAGATCGATAGCTCACAAAACATGTTTTCACAATCCCTGATACCAACAACATCCTCACAAAAAACATCATCGTCCCAGACATCATCCATCAATGGTTCCCAGCCCGTTCCCGTATCTCAGCTGGTTGCCGAATCTGAAACAACAATGTCCTATTCACCTGATGAGTATGAAATTCTGCTTGTTCTCGACACTCGCGAAATTCAAATGCAAAAGGACCGTCAATACTTTCAACGCCTACTAAAGATAAAGGGCATCAATGTGATAACGCGCTCATTGGATTTGGGTGATGTCATTTGGGTTGCACGAAAAAAAGGAAACGAAAGTCCTGCAGATGAGCTCTATCTTGACTTTGTAGTGGAACGTAAACGACTGGATGATCTGGTGACAAGTATTAAAGATGGTCGCTTTAATGAACAGAAGGGTAGACTGAAGCGGTCCTGTTCGCGCAAAGTCATCTATATTGTGGAGGAATACGACCGAGAAGGCGCTAACCAGTTTGGTGCGCAGGCTGTTCAGACCGCCATGTCGTCAACACAGGTCGTGGATGGCTTCTTCTTGAAGCACACAAGCAGTCCAGAGGATACCATCAATTATCTGGTCATGCTAACAAAGTCGATTGAGCACATTTATAGGAAGATGACATTGTACGCAATCCCGGAGCATATTATTACACGCCAAAACTACATATCTCTCAAAAACGCCTACCGAGAAAAAGCTGCAGAGTCGGATCGAGCGTACCTCATTACTTATCCACTCTATTCCGACCTTAATAAAAAGGCAGGTAGCACCACTTTACAAGACATCTACATGCGCATGCTCATGACGATTCGTGGTATCAACGCCGAAAGAGCACTTGCGCTCATGAAAATATACCCCACCCCTGCCGCCTTACTGCAAACCTTGTCTGGCAAAACTGCCGAGCAAGGAAAGACACTGGCAAAGGATGCTACAAAGGACCATATTGCAAGAAGAAGGTGGAACACCTCTACGAGCGAAAGACTGTATGAAATCTGGGGGACTTTTGTATATCCAGAGGACGAGGAAGACGATCTGGACAGTTAAGATATTATGTATTATAAAATCAATAAAGTTGTATCACAGTTTTTTGGGCAAAATCACTCTCCGACACGTGTGTAGTCTGTGAAAATAGATTATTAAATGCACTCCTTCTATCCCTTACGTTCTTTTCCATGAGGAAGTTTACTATATTATCACTTGAGATGGAACAAGAAAACACTTGAATGTATATAAATAGATTATCACTTAAATAGCTAGAAAAAGAGAAGGAAAAAGCGTGGTAGAGCAACCCGAACTTCCGATCTGACATTGAACTTTACCAACAGGCTTTGCGTTTTGTTTTGAAAAATGGAAAGCAGAAAAAAAAGTAAAAAAATAGGACACATTGATGTATTTACTTCAAGAGAAATAAGATAGTATGTTTATTGTGGGTGTGTGGGTGTGTGGGTGTGGGTGTGAGTATGTGTGGGTGTGATCGGTTTGTTGTTATATTTATACGCTTTTTTTAATATATTATTTTAGTTTACTATATAAAAGATAGAGTGAGTTTGTATGTTTGAAACTACTGACATACTTTTAAAGCGAGGTACTTACATAACCAACAGAAATCAAATAATCGGCCAAAGCCTCAGTGACCTTGGTACATTCTCCGGGCTGGACCTTATCATCGTAAATAGCAACCAAAACAGCCTGGGTGGTCTTGACAAGACAACAGCCAGTAGAACCCTTTTATTAAATGTTATTTAGTTTTCCAAACATGATGTACGTAAACCCTTATAATATTTTTCATTTACCTTTTTACCGTAGATAGAACGGTCGTTAGCACTCAAAGTAAGGTACTTGGTACCGTTGACGTGAACACCGTTAGCACGGACAGAGTCGTTATCAGCAAAACCCTTGATAACCTCTTGGATTTCATTAGGTTGGATCTAATAACAAAAAAAACACGAAAACGACGTTTAAAAAAACCAAACTCACTTCTCGCTCATTTTTTTTTATAATATACTTACAGAGAAACTAGGAGAAGCGGCCCAGACACCACCGTTCAAACCAAAGATAACACCCTGAGAGACCTTACCGGTACCGACGAGGTTAGTATCAACATAAGCTTGCCAAGACATGTTTTATTTTATATATTTTTATATATGAAGAAAGGAAAAGAAAAAAGAAGAAAAAAATAATAGAGGAGAATTAAAACGTAATTTGTTCTAAAAAAATTTGGGTCGTAATCACACATGACTTTAGTCGTACAAATCAGCCAATGAAACGTGTTTTCCGTCGTCTGATTTTCTTGTATGCACAGTCTACTTTTTATTTTCGAATCTTCTGCTTCTCTTTTTGATAAAACCATCAGCGCAAGAGTAGATTAGCTTATCTGTTATTAGACAAAGTGATGAAAAAAAGAAAGTGTCTGTCGTTAGTGATAAGTATACATTAAAATGATATTTGTCCTGGGCTAAAATACGAAAAAAGTATATAATGGTCTGACAGTGATCATACCATTTAAAGTTTATATCCTTTAATGTAGCAGTCAGGTTATTTTTGGGGGGAGAAAATATAGCTTAGAATATCAATGGATATCTGTATGGGGGTTTCCTTCATTTATCATTAGTTAACGCGCTTTTTCTAAGCACGTCTATTGCTTGGAATTTTTTAAAATCAGCCGCTAATAGATTTAAGCCACACCAAAGGTATGATCCACTCCGTCCAAAGCTTGACAACAGAGTCTGGAAGCAAAAAACAGACGCATTCTGAATAATACCCATATCACACTTTTATATGTTTACAGCAAGTGTTTATATAGAAAGATATTATGAAAAATTGATCAATAGATCTCGGAAGAGAAAAAGTAATATGATATATTTATGCATACAAAGCCAACTTTATTTATAAAAACAATCGGAAAAGTACATAACAAGGTGCGCTTAATACCTATTTGCTGTAAACGCGATAATTAAAAAAGTAAATGATTGGAATTCCGACTATTGGAATATTGATTTACCGATTTCTGGAGTATTTAAGGCATGACACCTTCATATTTCATCATATATTAGTACTATTTTGATACGTGGTGTATATTATTCAATTGTTGATAGGAGATCAATTTTAGGGACAATTCCCACGAAAATTAAAGAGTCATCTTCACCGTTTAAAAATAATAACTCGGTGTGCTAGCCTCTTCATTTTCTCCATCTTCAAGCTAACATTTATATATGTATATTTTCTGGAATAGCTGATTCACAATGGATATGTAGAGTTTCAATTTTATTAATATACATCAATAGTCTATCCTTCTTGGCTTTATCTATTTTTTAGCAATCATTCCTGCTCTGCAATATAGTATAAAACCAATGCATGAATCAACGAATTGAAAAATAATTCCTGATAAGCCCTTGCACAGACTATTGATTTGTCCTTTAATGATTTAAATATCAAGCCGTTTCGTTGATATGTATCCTATTCACTTGTGTTTATTATGTATAGACAGTAACTTTTCTGAAGAGTCTAAGGAGGAAACTTTTTTTATATTCAATAACTATAATTTATAATAATACATGGACCATATTAGTGTCAAATCATCTCTTCTCATCAATAGTCTAAATTGTTCTCAAGTAATTGAAGCCATGTAATGCTTGTAAGATTCGTGATAATAAATGTGAGCTTGTCTTATAATTATTATCTAGATCCATCTCTTTAAAGATCTGTGCTACTTTTATTTTATCTCTGCTGTTTTCTGTTTTTTAAAAAAAGTTAACACCTCTCAATCAATAGCACAGGGTATATTTTGATAACTGGTATTTATATATTGGATAAATAAAGAGGTAGTTCAAGCAATATAATACTTTTATAAAGATACCCGAGTTTAATGTAACGTATTAAGGTCAAAGTCTCTCATATCTACAAAAGAAGTAAGAGTAGACAGCAAAATTCTGTGTTAAAGCCAAGGTTCACATAATAATAATTAGATAACATATATATACATTTCAAATACAATACCTTTTTTATGAGTATCTCTATTTCTCTTATTTGATTTGATTTTTGGCCATATCATGTAAAAAGTGACTCGACAACTAGACAGATGTTGAGAAAAATTCTTAGCATTACTATTGTAACCATTAATAAAGATATATTATTTTAAATTAAGTAGAAAATTGTTGAACTTTGTTAAATGTTTCACTTTGTTGGTACCTACCTACACCATTTTGCATTTCAGCCACCATGTATATATATTTCATTTGATTGTCGAATTGGAGGATATTAACGTCCTCTAATTCCCTTTAATTAGCATTACTAGGCTTTATATGTATACCTTGAGCTGAATTTTCCAAGCATATCTATTTTTTTAGAGAGGGGAGGCAATGACGATGATGATTGTTTATAACTTCATGGCATATAAAACAAGGCCATCTGTATCATAATTTGAAAAAGAACACTAATTAGCCACAAAACAAGTTGTTTTTCCTTTTTAATATTTTTTTTTCTAAATTATTAAAAAAACAGGGTCCAGTTTGTAAATATTATTTTCCTTCTCTCTTCGTTTGTTTTTCCTTTTCCTTATTCTTAAAACAAAAATTTAGATTTAAAAATGTCAATCAGCGTCCCAGATTTGAAGAAGAGTTCTAAGAATGAAGACGGTCCTGTCATTGGTGGTAGGAAATATCACAATGTCAAAGATTCCTCTTATTGGTTACCAAAGGATGAGGATGAGCAAGTTCGTTTAGCTGGTGTATGTATTTGACTTTATATAATTTTTTTTATGGCAGATATAGCCACATGCAACTAAAAAAGGGATTATTTACATTTGTACTGTATTTAACTTCATTTCGGGGTCAAGATGATGTTCAATGAGTTTGTAACATAAAAACAGCTGCCATTTTCTTTTGTCTAAATTTTTTGACTTCTTATAGTAATTTGCTCGCAGAGGTGTATGAGTTCACTAATTTTGAGGATGGAGTCAAGTGCCTTGACATTGGCTGTGGTCCTGGTAGTTTTGTCATGGTGAGATTATTTACATAGTATAAAAAATGTATAATTTCAAATTATTAAATGCTAAGGGTGATTTATGTTAGGACATGGCTGTTGAGCATCCTAATTCTTACTTTTACGGTATGTATATTGCTTCTATGTTTGACAGCCAAGTTAAACTTGAAAATACGGAATTTAGTCTCGCTTATGTACTTACTGGATTGCCTTTCCCTGATAACTCTTTTGACTTTATTCATATGCGTTTCTTCATGACCGCTCTTCGTAAAAATGAATGGCCCATGGAAATAAAGGAAGCTTACCGCCTTTTAAAGCCAAATGGGGGACTCCAGTTATGTGAGCTTTTCCCAATCGTAAGTCTATGCGACAGTAGAGGTGATTTTGGGTTTTATATATTCATTTATTTATCCTAAAAATAGGAAACTGGAAATAATAATTGTAAAACTGTTATAAGCACATGTAAGCGTCTAATACTTTGGGAAATTGATTACATCTGTCTTCTTGTATTTAACATATATAGTTGATGGTATTTTCGATGATGAGAATCACAAATCAAGTGCCAGAAGCAGCCAAAAATCTTGAAACATGGCTAAAAGAGGCTGGTTTCTTTAACATAAAATCTGAAACCGGATCTGTTGATCTTGGAAGTAAATATCAAACAAGTATTTAGTATGATCTAGATTTTAATAATTGGGGAATTAGAAGAAGGATCCTTTGCCAAGCAATGGCTGTGGGTTTGGGAACAGAATATTACAGCATCTTTCCCACATCTTGGCCCACTCCTTGGTGCTGAGAAGGAAAATAACGAGGAATATATTAAGAAACATTTGTCAGAGATGGCCGAATCTCATTGCATTCTTATTTTGAATAGATGCTTGGATAGAAAGCCTTTGGAGTAAAAATTATAATATATATGCTAAACGGACAAAAATTATGGATAGAGGAGCATCATATCTACATGAAATAATGGTATAGATGCCTGTAAACAACTTATTTCATTGATGCCTAAACAAAAAATTATAGTTCTGGACAGAAGCTTTGCTTTCATATCATGAGTATGAAAAGAACACAATCTCAAACCGTACTGTACTACTTTTAATTTACACAAAGTTAAAGAAACTATTTGTATATTACCTCTCAGCTTTTGTACTACAAACACTTCACATACACGAGACAAGCAAACCCTCATTACATTTCCTTCTGTTAAAACTCAACTAGTGTTTCTACTTACACACAAAGAGTCAATTGTAATCACCAAATATAAGTTAATTACTCCCGACTATTATGTTATAATTAAAGGTTACTTTTTGTTGTACGTTCCACCTTTTAGGATTAACCATTACTTTCACTTAAATTATTCAAATTACACAAACACAGAATAAAGTGCATGGTATCGAAAAAAGTCAAGGATTATGAATGCAATATAAAACTCCATTAATTGATGAAGTATATGTTGCTGAGGTTTATACAAAATAGAAGTTTTAAAATGAAACAGCTAAACAACACTCGAAAACGAACCATCATTTACATCGTCTTCGGTTAAAAAACATCATTTTCAAGAGAAATATTTAAGGTTTTTCTGAATTGACCACAAGTCAGATTGTTTTTACTCAAATGAACAAACTGGCTATCTTCTCTATTTCGTAGGAGCTACTATATGTTTACTTGTAAAAGTACCAGTGGACGACGAAGAATATTATAAGAAGTATATGTCTGTACATAATAATAGGCTCTTCTTTTTATTTGAATGCATTACAGCATGTAAATCCATTCTGTATTCAAGAAAATGCCCAATGGCTAAAGACCACATCATCTTTATTTTTCACACTTGTCAGAATATTAATGATTTTAATAGCACTACCTTAGATTCTCTGAAAAATAAACACATATTCAGATTGTAAGTAAAGTCAAAAGACACCTGGCCATGTTACATGACCAGTATTGACAGCTACCCTTTTTATTTAAACGCATTTACCTAATAAACCAACTCTAAACCATTTCGGTTTTAACTACGATTTTCTAATAGTAGTAGAATAAACTTTATACCTGGTGCTAGAAAATGTCATTTTTACTATAAACATATCAAAAAAAAAAGTGACACTATAATAAGACATAACTATTCCTTTATAATTAGAAGTGGTACAAGCACTTTCTTTTTTTCTTTTCTTTATACACAAGAATAATATGGATTATCAAACTTCAGTTATCAAAAATAAGGTTTCTCATAATAACAGAGAGTGATGAGAAAAAGCGCGCTGAAATGACAGCTACTCTTTTTTGGCTTCCTTTTAATATGACTTTATCTTTTTTGTTTTATGCATAACATTTATAAATAAAGAGAATTATAATAATTTAGACTAATTATGTGCACCATTTTAACCATTGACAATAATGAGCATGGGGAGCTGCTGGCTTTTGTCAAACGTTCCACTTGATTGAATTAACCGCCGCTTCCACTCAACTTTATTTTTTTCTGTTTTACTTTTCAAAGGAATAAATTAGAAATTTCAAAAATTTGTAAACGTTATCATTAAGTTGAGTGCTCATACATCACTTATAACACATAGAAGCTGTTTATTTTCATCCTCGATACTTTTAAAATAAGTAAAAAGGTATAAAAACGCAGAAGAAACTCTGTAAAGAAAAGAAAAAAACGTCCCTCTAAAATAATATTATTTCATATCTGAACACGAGCCAAGTTGTTTTCCTTTTTTATTATATTTGGTAAAAATAAAAAGATAGTATTTTTTTTCTTCTTGCTTTCTCTCTCTTTCTCTTTTCCTTTTAACTTGTTTAATAAAAAAAAATGTCGCTCAACGGTCCTGATTGGAAGGAAAGCTTCGATAATGAAAGTGGCCCTGTTATTGATGGTAGAAAGTACCATAATGTCGAAGACTCCACATATTGGTTACCAAAGGACGAAGACGAGCAGCTTCGCTTGACAGGTGTAAGTATTTATTATTGAAAAAAAAAAGATAAGTCAGCCTGAATTTCATATAATATCTAGGTTCACTTTGCCATTAAGAAAATGTTCGACGGGTAAGATCATATAGTGAAATCATCACTTTTTTTTTCTAAATGGTTATTTCGTTCACAGTAATTTGTTTCCCGAGGCATATGAGTTCATTAGATTTGATGAAGGAGTTAAGTGTCTTGATATTGGATGCGGCCCTGGTAGTTTCGTTATGGTAAGTTGATCATCTTTTTTTTTTCCTTTGTTGATTATTTTGTTAGGACATGGCTGTTGAAAATCCCAAGTCTTACTTCCATGGCATTGATATTGCGGCTATGTTTGATAGCCAAGTAAAGCTCAACAATACAGAATTCAGTTTAGGAAATGTTCTTAAAGGTTTACCTTTCCCCGATAATTCAATTGATTTTATCCACATGCGACTTTTCTTGGCCGCCCTTCGTAAAGATGAATGGCCAGTAGCAGTGAAAGAAGCTTTCAGAATTTTAAAGCCTGGTGGAGGAATTCAGTTCTGTGAATATTTAGCCAGAGTAAGTACATAAATGCAGAAATCGCAATCAATTGAATCGGATTAGCTGAAGCTCTACATAAACTATTAGGAAACTGGAAATGATAATTGTAGACATGTAAAGCGTACAAGTATGTATAGGAAGGATGTTATTTTGATTGGTCCAGATTCGATATTTATTTCTTTTATACCAACTAGTTTTCGAAATGATGAGAAGCCATAATCAAGTACCAGAAGCTGGTGATATGCTTGAAACATGGGTCAAAGAGGCTGGATTTGACCATATCAAGACAGAAACTCGTTCAGTTGATGTGGGAGGTAATAATAAAAGTTTTTTTTTCTTATTCACTAAAAGAAAGATATTAAAATACGAGTTCATGCTAGGTGAGGGCTCGTATGCTAAGCAATGGCTGTGGGTTTGGGAGCAAACTGTCACTTCTTCCTTCCCTCATGTTGGTCCTATTCTTGGTGTAGAAAAAGAAAAATATGAAGAATATATTAAAAATCATTTGAGAGAAATGGTAGAATCCCATGGAGTTATTTCATTCACTAAAAGCATTGGACGTAAGCCTTTGGAATAGATTCAAAGACATAGCAAAGTGATTATAAACCAACAAACCTATACCTCAAAGCAATAGATAGAAGCAATACTGTAATAAAAAAAATTTTTTTTGTTTAAAAGAATCAAAACAAGCACTCTACAATTTCTTTTTAGTTTTTAAGTTTGATATAAAAATAAGTATGTATTGATTAGTAAAGAAGTGCACAAGGATAATTTTGTGTCCTAAATTTTTAGTGATGTGTGTCAGCATAAATATTCTTTCAAAAATTCCTTAAAACTGGGTATTTCTACCCTTTTCTGGTGAAAATAGTACATCAATGTTTACTGATGTCAATTTAATAGATAGAGGTTTAGATAAACAACTTCAAATACCTTGCAAAAAACGAAAAAGCACTCTACGGTACTACATTATATTGAAATTCATAGTCGTGACGGTATTGAATTGATACTAGGCTTTATAAATTGTCTTATGTAATAGGAGATAAGAAATAATAATAATAATAAATATTTGGTCTAACGAAACTACTTTTGTCAATACTAGTAAATATACCTGTTTTCGAATCATATGTAATAATATCTTTGGTCAATAATATTAAATATCATTATAATTATTGAGGATTAATTAAGAGGAAACACTTCAGCGGAATATTAAAGCCATGATGATACAGAGCGCATGGATCAGGTCCAGATTTAAAACTTCGAAAACGCACTATTTATTTTTGTAACACCAAAACCATTGTGCCAAAAAGAGAAAAAAGGCTTGATGGGACTGCAAGATATTATCTTATTCAAACTATGATCAAAGTTCTTCTCTTATGGTGCTATAATAAGTCTTTATAAGAATAGATGATTAAAGGAGATATAACGCTTTCTTATAATCAAGCTTTTACCGCATTATACATACTGCTCTTTAAGTAGAAACTTCGAAATCTTTAATCGATCATTTTTCTATTAAATTTAGAAATAAATAACAATTGTTCTAAAAAAAGGAGCTTATGGAGGGAACTATCCCTGGGCAAATTTTGGAAGGAGTACTTATTATATTGGCTCTTCTATCTTTAATACTCTATACAAACTCCAATTAGCATATATACCTCTGTTACCAATTTATTATATGACTTTCAAAGCATATATTTTTGAAAAGCCATATTACAATAGTAAAGTATGTAGAGTTATTCAACTATTCCGATAACAGTTCCTCATCTCTTGTTCTTATATATCACTCTGATGATTCGTAAAATCAGTGTATCATTTATAGATTAATTTATAAGTATAAATATATAATGGACTAGTTTTTAAATGCATTACATAGTTAATTAAATAAATGAATCAATAATCGAAAGATGAATAACATTATAATTTTTCAAAGAGTTTAGTATAGTTTAATAATGAATAAATGTAGTAATATTATCTAAACACTTTATCCACTTCTTTATATCCCATTCAATATGTAAAAAACCACATTAACAAAACCTCAATGAGAAGAAAGAGCGTCTCTTTTGTGTAGCATTTTGCTCTTTTACGGAACGGTCCTGGCCATTTTTCTTTTTCTTTTCGCTATTACCTACTGCTACTTCTGGTATGGTTGCTATTGTATCAGTTGGTGGTTCTATGACTGACGAATATTGTAAAGGCTTAGGTGGGTATTGGCGTGATACAATGTTGGATATCTCTTCTGGATTTGTTGCCATAACTGCAGCGGCTTCATCCTTTTTATGAACAGAGTTACTGTTTTGACTTAATCGTTTCTTTAAGAAGGTCGAGGATTTACGGAATAAGTTTGACGAAGATGAAGTAGGCTCATCATCGTCTCCACTTTCTTGCCTTGTTTGCTCGGGTTCCGATGGGACGGTAGAGGACACAATTGAACATGACGTGAAGGTGTTTTCGGTACTTCGTTGTGGTAATATCGAGACATTTGTTTCCAGAACTTCAGCCTCTGTACTGGTACTATCACTGGGATTTTTATTTTCATTATCTGTTAAAAGTGTCTGTCTCTTTTTATCAAATTGTTGGATTAAGTCATTAGAAAATGTATCTAACGATAGATCTAAAATTGGAGGTGACCAGAGTTCAAACTTATTGCTTTTATCCATTTCGAAATTAAATATATTATGTTATATAATAGCTTACAATATAATTTAAGCGTACTTTTGAAGAAAAATAAAGTAAAATGAAATAAACCTGAATAGAAGAAAAGAATGAAAGAAAGGAAAAGTGAAAAAAAATGAAAATAAAAATAAAGGTAAACAAAAAAAAGAAAAACAAGGGGAGAGTATGTTGCAGGAGATGTATAAGGAGTGCCTCACTGTACATGAGTATAACTTGAAACTAAAAAAAAGTAGTCTATTTTCATACTCGTTTAGATTGAGCCGTGGCAGGAATAAGATTGATGCAACTGAGAGCAAACTTTATAGAAAAAATCAATATAATTTCGTAAAATTAAACTTATTATATACATGCTATGTTACTATATGCATATTTTAACCATTAAAAGAAAGAAGGAACAAATAAACCAAAGAAAGACTTGACAAAGAAACAAAATGATATTTTTGTGCAGGGGGAATAAGGGCAAGGCCCACATTATCCAGACAGAGTAACACAGCATAAAGGAGAGCTGAGTCTTTCTCTCTAAATAAAAATAGCTTTGGAAATATCACCTTTAAAACAGTTGTAGATAGATATTGTGTGGAATTTCTTGACAATGAATGTCCAAAACTCAGATTTTAGATTGTGGTTGATCTACACTCCTATCTTTAATTTAAGTTGGTATCAAACCCTTAAACGAAAAAAAAATACGTCTGCTTGAGTCACGTCTATAATTATATATATTATAAAAGACTGTTAAAAATAATTAAAATATCGCACATACACATACATTCGATTGAGCAATCTTTAATAATACTTTTTTTTTTAATTCCACAGAAATGGTGCTGTGCATGCTGATGGCGTGTTTCAAGAATTAAAACGTATCTATACAAACAGCTTTGTGGATATCAAAATCTAAATACAATAAGCCAATATACAAGCTTTAACCACAATCGATGCTAATTTGAAAAATATTAAGCTTATAGAAACAAGTTGTTTGATATGCAATTATCAATAAGGAGCTTAGTATCATTATTTCCTTTAAAGGCAAATGATCCATGTTTAACATTTATGTGCTTCGATGAAAAAATTTACAAAACTATTGAACATTTATTTAAATTATTTACACTTAGAAGATAGTGCAGTTCCATTCCTCGGTACCGGGATCGTTGTATCTGACGTTACGTTCACCCAACTTGGCAATGGCATCAAAATCTTCTTGTTCTAAGATGAAGTCTTGGAAGTTTTCGATGATACGGCTAGGAGTGACACTCTTGGGAATAACAGAGACACCTCTCTGGGCAGCGAAAGCAATACAGACCTGTGCGGGAGACTTGTTCAACTTTTCAGCAATAGATTTGATAGTAGGGTCATCAACAATACGCTCTTGGCCGTAGACGTTATTACCAAGAGGAGAGTAAGCTGTGACGACGATTTCGTTCTTCTTACAGAACTCAACCAATTCGGGCTGTTGGAGAGCAGGGTGAAGCTCAACCTGGAGCATAGCAGGACGGATACGGCAGTTATCCAAGACGTGCTGAATCTTTTGAATGTTGAAGTTAGAGAGACCTATGATTTAATGTTAGCTACATTATTTCTTATCATCACACGCTTTTGCTTACCAATAGCCTTAACAAGACCCTCATCAACAAGTTCTTCCATAGCCTTCCAAGTTTCAACAGCATCAATTTCCTCAAGTGCGACATTACCGTCCTCACTAAAGAATAAACTTAGTATATTGATAATAATTTATATGTAAGAAACTTACCCCTTGGGGAAAAGGTCGTCCATGGTGGGAACAGCAGGAGTCTCTTCGGGAGCCTTAGCGGGCTAATAATAACAATAATAATTGATGAGAATAAATTCTAAAAAGAAAATATCAATGACCATAATAGGTGTTGGTACCCACCTTGAATGAGACGGGCCAGTGAATCAAGTAAAGATCAAGGTATTCAAGATCCAAAGCCTTAAGAGAAGCCTTACAGGCAGCCTTGACATATTCCTTACGGTGATGGGTGTTCCAGACCTATTATTTATATGTTTTTAGAACCTTACTTCTCGAGCCCGTATATATCTCCTTTTGTTTTACCTTGGATGTGATGAAGATTTGGTCGCGGGGGACACCAGATTCACGGATACCTTGAGCGACTTCATCTTCGTTGCGGTAGACGTAAGCACAATCCAAGTGGCGGTAGTTGTTCTCAAGAGCATACTTGACAGCCTTTCTAACTTCATCAGGTTGAGACAACCATGTACCGAGACCGACTTGAGGAAGCTTAGCACCAGTGTTTAAAGCTAAGCGAGGTTAAGTTAGGACAAGGACTAAACTTAAACGATGAAAACATCAACTTACTCAAAGTTCTACCGAGAGACATTTTTGTTTTGTATTTGAAAAAGTTAAAGATAAAAAGAAAAAAGAAAAGAAAATAAAACCAAGTTACGCGTTTATATTAGTTTGAAAATGCCACTAAAAAAAAAGAAGGAAGATTTTTATGGGAATCGCATGAACCTAAAATAAATGCCCTTTTGTCCGATTAAATTTAAGCGATTGGCTGGTATAACTCGGAGAATTATAAATCTACGCATATATATGGCCGAGCGATATTAAATACTACAGGTTAAAATAGTAGTAAATGGCAAAAAGAGGCTAAAAATAAAAACGGAGCATTTGTTTATATATACAAATGTATTTATGATGGTATATGATATATAGATAACGGAAATACATTCATAAATAACTGTATGATTTTCAAAAATTGATATAGCGGAGTTTTTGGAATGACATTCACTTCCAGAGATCTGAAAATGACGAAAGTTTAAGATTCAAATACTTTGAATACTATAGTACTAAAATAAACTCTTTGAAATAAGTAAAAAAGAAGTGAACAAATAGATACTTACCTATTGGTAGCGTTTTAGCTTACGAATTCAATTTTTCATAAACACAAGAAGAATGGTATTCTAGCAATCAAATTGTTTCTGTGTACGTGTGATCCAAAGTATATATTAGTGGCTCAACCATAAAAGTATTCAAGATGATTATTTAATCAATGAAATTACTTTTCATGTAGATGTATCGTTTTCTTTCATAACTTTAAACCAAGAAGCAGCATAATCGGCTTTCTGTTTGTTAGATCAAATATTACAGTTGATATGTGTATCTGAAATCATTTTCACAATTTCAAAAGCAAACCTAATGCTTGATATAAACCGAGGTTCCTGAATTTCATTTCCTTTTTCGTACAGTAACATTGGATAGATATAATGATGTTTATTTTAAGTGCCATAAGATATTATATATTAAACATTAGGAGGTTGCTGCCAATTCACCTCAGATACATCGAATCATAACGATCATTGAATGAGCAACTGAAAGAATCATTAGCATACAGCTTTTTTTTAAACAAGACATCAGTTCAAATTGTAGCAGCAATATCTTAAACTCGTTCTTTAGCACAGAAAATAAACATGTGTCACTGTTTTTTTAGGACCCGTTCCGATATCATGAATTGATTTAACAATTAATTGAAAAGTAAAAGAAAAATATGTATAAATATGACCGAAGTGAGAAAACCTTTTTGGATGAGGAGCTGGAAAGCTGATTTTGAGTTATTTGTATATTATCACTGGACCAAATCAAAGCAAATCACAACTCTCGAAATTAGATCAATAATTTGAGAATGCGTAAATTTACGGGAAAAAAGATGTTTTTATTACTCAAACGCGTAAAATAAATGATGTAGCATCTTTGTGCCGACAAGTAAAAAGTGATATCACAGAAATGATATTACAAGAACATAAAAGCAGTTATAAAGTATAAGAATAACCCAAGGTAAAGCAATTAACAAGCATAGCACAACATATTGTCCATTTTTTCATAGAAAAATGCACTCTTAAAGACACCCGTTGATTTCTAAAGTAGCCATAGCTCATATTTTCATTAAAACATTTGATTGAATTTCGCTTGGTTTATTTGATATAATGATAATAATAGGAAAAAAGTATATAAATTCAAGCGATATATATTAGGCTACTGCATTACTCCACTATCCTTTCAAAGCCTAGAGAGTTGATCCGGTTAACACAATACAACCAAACACATTATTTTGACCTTGTTTTTTACCTGCAAACGCTTTTGCATCAAATCTAATTCAGGCTCCTCCTCTTCCTCCTCTTCTTCCTCGTCGTCCATGACAGGGTTTGTATCGAGAGCAGGACCCACAGCACCAGCCTCTCCGAGCATTCCTACAAACGTGAAATGAGTATCTTGACAAGAAGCAAGACCCTTGATCCCATATTTTACCATCTGTAATCTGAAACAAAACTTTGTTGACTTCCTCATCGGCAGCCTCTTCGATATCATCATCGTCCATCATATCCATTGTATCACCAATCATTTCTTCCATAAGACCGGCCTTTGTCATTTCCATTGACATCTGCTGCATGGCTTGTGATATTTCAGGTAGTCTTGCAAGTTGATTGACAAGCTTCATTACTTCTCCACTCTTCTGAAGTGACCCTGCCACCTTTAGTGTTGCTATTTATATACAATATTCATGTAGGGACGAGTTAGCTCAAAATGACAAGGCCAAAAGTAGCACACTTACCCAGCTGATGCTCGAGTTGCATTATAATGGAGTTTAGTTGAGCCTTACTTGTATATAGTCTCTGCTTATGTCTTTGAGAGCGCACAAGCTCTTTTGCCAACATTCTGCAGTTTTTTACATCTCCTTTTTTTGCAACTTGTTTGATGGATCGCTTTACTTTTACTTCTTCGTTATCTATTGCACGAATTTGTCTTTGGATGCCTCTCTGTTGTGTTTTTATTTCGGTTCTCCACTTCTTCACCTGCCAGACACAGCATTAGTCGCCATATTTGTCTGTTATCTATTATTGCGCCGAGCTTACCAGTTCATCTGGTGTTTTCTTTCCAAAAAACCTTTGAATTGTGCTAGCCATTCTATATATTTCTAAAAGAAAAGGCAATTACTTTAAATGTAACAAGATGCTTGTTGTTCTTTTCCAGATTTACATTAAAAACTTTTTATGAAAATATGACGAAAGAACCTGTCTTGATATCAATGAAAAACTGCAAGCAAGAGTTTCTTATTGTTGAAAACTTAAGTCACGTGCAAATGTACACACACACTCTCTCTCAGTGCCTCAGAACTTATTGCTTGACAAAAATAGCACAGAGTGACTCCTTCGATTCTATAAAGTATCACCTCAGATGTAGTATCTCATGATATGATAGAAGCTGAAGTATCGCTTTAATAATACCCGCAAGGGTTTGACCTGAAAGATAGCTTTGAGCCTTTGCTTTGAATAAGCACATCCAATTACTCATGAAGAAAAATAAACGATTTATTGATTACAAAATAACTAAAAGATCAAATAAGACACATAAATATATATATACAGTACGGTTAAGGATAAATAGATACAAAATTAAACTGTAGAGCCTGAAGACTCTTCATCTGAGAGAGAATAATTCTCTTTCTTAGTGTTTGATTCATTCATAAACATGCGCTGGGCACCGCCAATTCTTTTCTGCTTGGCAAGTTCATCATCGTTATTGGAGGCTTCATGAGGTAAAACTAGATTTAAAATAATTGACATTATGCCAGCCATAATATATCCAGTACTGACCACTGTATTGATGGCCTCCATTAAACCTTGAAGAGCTTCGTTCTCAAATGTTGGAAGAACGTAATTAAACCAATCAGGAACAAGAGAAACACCAAGGGCGAGTGCTAGAGAAGCAGCAATAATAACACGATCGCGTCGAGTCCAATCTAAATAGCCTAGGATTCTGATACCAGACGTGGCTACAGAGGAAAACAAGAAAACTGTCATACCACCAATTAAAGGACTGGGGATTGCTAAAAATGCAGCTGATATCTTTCCAAAGATGCCACAGATAATCAAAATAGCTGCACATACAAGGCCAGCTTTTCGACTTGCACAACGAGTAACAGCAATGATACCATTATTCTGACTAAAAGTAACAACACCCATACTAGTAGCAGCGCCCGAGAAAATACCAGCAATACCGTCTGCCAAAAGACCGCCTTGGCATCTTTCTTCAAATACTTTTCCTTCAATGGGTAAACCAGAAACATCACTTGCAGCTGTTAAATCACCAAGACATTCGATAATCATATCGAGCTGTACAAATAAAAATGGGATCAACCCAGGTGGATACACAGACAATTTAAAATGCTTCACCCATAAGAAAGTTATAACAGGAGCAGCTTCGATACCTGATTTGTCGAACATACCAACACCAGCAGCAATAATACAACCTACTAAAAGTCCAAGAACAACTGATATATTCTTTAAGAAAACGGAACCAACCAACTCAATAAGGATAATGGTAAAAAATACAGAGGCACCAAGAGCAAAGTTAACAGGTCCACCCCATGGTTGAGCATTCGGGGAGTTTACGTTGGGACATAGCATGTATTCACCAGAAATGGGTCTGCTCATACATGGGCCCGAACCACCAGCCCAGTTGGCCATGCCGGACGTAATAAGAGAGCTTCCAATAACAACTAGGACAATTCCCATGACAATTTTAGGGAAAAGTTTACGGATCACACGAGGAGGAAGGAAACTTATAACAATAGATAAAATTGAGCAAATCATCTATTGAAAAATATAGAGATGTATAAGTATTCATTTTTAAATAAACATAATATAATCCAAGCCTATTATTATTTTACCTGAGTTCCCAGGATAGCACCAAATGCATCTGGACAAGGTAAGTGAATAATAGTTCCATCAGATGATACTTCAGTTGGGCAAGCGCCACTTTTATACATATTTGAGATAACAGCCTGTGCAGCCGACATATTGGCAAAGGCTACACCTGCAATCTGTAATAAGCCAACACCAATATAAAACTTTGTTTTGGGAATACGGAAACGAACAATCTGAATGATACTCATCAATCCTGAACTAATAAGTGAAGCGGAAACCATATAGCGTCTAAGATCTTCATCAACATTCAAATAGCTGCTTCCAGAGCCAGATATAATAATTGTTGGTGAAATGATACCACCGATGACAGCCAAAAAATCTAGGTTAAAACCGTTAGCTTCAAAACATGAATATATATCATAATCTAAATGAGCATTACGTTGGATTCCCATCAGGAGAGTAACAAGAATAGGAATATCATCATCCGGGCCATAGAATGGTGAGCTATTGGGTTTTTGCTTTATGAATGGTAAAGCTGGCATACTTTTATACATAAAAAAGAGACAAGTCAGTCCGTATGTACCATCTTCAAGTTAGTATATGTGCTTTTACCAGAGCGCACGATAGTCGTAATCACCTATCCATCCATCTCGAGTTGTTAATTTGTGCTTTATATTATCCCATCTTGTGGTTGAAGGAGGGTCAATTGTTCCATATAGCTCTCCAATCGTACTAATATCCTCAGTTTGGATATCATCTACGTGATACTTTTTATCGGCTGGTGACATTGAAATAAGTGTTATTTTTAATATATATCTATTTGAATCTAATAGAAAATAGATCTCTGCTTTATTTTCGCCTTTATATATATATTTTTTTCTTCATCACTTATCTACGAGTTCACACTCTGATAACAAAGTTTTTATTACACAGATTCCCAAATCTGTAATGAAAATCGGAACTGTAAACAAATTTTCATGATTTTTACTGCATCGTCATTTCTAATTAGTCGATATTCTTCCTCTTTTGACTAACAAAAAGATAATGTTATCAACAATCTTCCTTATCATATCTTTTTCTATTTTCTTTATTTATTGATATTCCCGTTGCATCCTATCAAAGATAAATGTGATTCTGTGACCATAGATCAAACTCTTTTATGTTAGATTTGGCAAATTCACATTCACTAAAAGGAGGTTATTTTCAGAGACGAAGCCTAATGGAGTATTATTGTAATACTTGGATCGCTAAAACTGTATATAATGTATAAATGCAGGCTATTTGAATCTAAGATAGATGATATATTTGTGATGATGCCTATCAGATACTGTGATTTGATGGCGGTTACATGTATTTTTGATCTTATGTGGTATTATCAGAAACAGAAAACTGTTATTTTATCTTATCTTTTTTAGATCAGTATTCGAATTGTAAAAGCATGTTTGTATTTGTAAGTGTCTAGATTCTTCCTCAAACATACACGTACTTTCATATTTATACTTATATGTGTGTAGTGTGTAATGGTAGCATATAAAGTGTTAGGAAAAAAAACAAATCTTATAAATTTATTTGACGGGATAATGATTCAAAGTCTCAATGATCATAATGATGACCACCATCCTAGTAACAATATCGACATACATTACATTAAAAAGGTACTTATTTTCTTTAGTTTCTCTCTCTTCCATGCTTTCTTTTTTTCCCACTTTTTTTTGTGAGATGAGATAAAATACAAATAAAAATTAAAGAAAAAAATATCATAAAATAATACTTTTAAGTACCTTTAAAGGTCTATTTAATTTTCAATCTTGATTGGACAAAGGCTCGTTAAGCTGCTCCGCTAAAAACAAAAACTTCAACAAGATTTACCAACCATTTTGGTTCCCCCACACTAAGTATAGGCGGTGTCTTAAAGACAATTGATATCATATGTTTTAGTGTCTCCATGAAACCTCCATGATAACACATTCCTGGAGCTAACAAGACAATAAGGTACTGAATGATGTAACAAAAGAAATTGATGGTACTACCTTTTTTTAGGTACAAATAGGCATTAGAATTTTTTCCTTGAGTGGGATTGGCTTGGACAGTGTGGTATCTACGAAAATAGAGGTATTTTAATGTTTTGGCAATCAAAGCTTTCAAGTCCGTTCATAGACGCTATATTCTAAGAATTTACCATCGCATTATTTGACTTTGCGGCCCCTTCCCCTGTAATTTTTGAAGAAAACGACAACATAGTTATTAGTGTCTTTAACGTCACTTTTGAATATACAAAATCCCTGGTTATTTTGTGCTATGTTAGTCAACGTTTTGAAAGTCACGTGGGCAATTATATAATGAGAGTGGGTATAATTATAATACCAGTTCCTGAAGCTGACCCGGAAAAAGAAAAATAAAGCCCTTATCAAATGCTTAGACACAAGATATACTTAGCTCACTTTTTTTTTCCTTTTTTGTAGCTTCAAAATAGAATCATATATATATACCTCAAAAACAAAAAAATTGATAGTCCCCATTTTTTATCCTTTATCTTATCAATGCATAACTTTATGAAAATAGATTTATCAGACTTTGATAATCGACGCGAATCGATTATACACGATCTCACGAAGGCAGCATCGGAAGATGGCTTCTTTTATGGTAATAGCTCAACGGACCTTTCCACAACTTCAACTGACATTTCAAAATAGTAATCAACCATGATATCGCTTTAAATGATATCCGTACAATGTTTGACGCTAGTCACTCATTTTTTGAAATGCCAGATGATAAGAAAAATAATTATTCTATGGATCTACCTAGAAATGCTGGATGGGAAAAGCTTTCACAGGTAATTACTACTTTACACAAAAAAGTTGACAATTACTAAAAATAATTTTTTTTCTCTTAAAATATAGATCCGTCCTTCAACTGGAGTGGCTGATTTAAAAGAATCTATCCAGTTATCTTTTCACAATGCTGCAGATTTACGACCTTCTGAAGAAGAGCTTCCTGGCTTTGATACTACAGCTAATAACTTCATGGAGCAGTGTAACGAGGTTTCACAAAAACTTTTAACATGCTTTGCAGCTGGTTTAGGCTTCCCTGAAGATTTCTTTACTCGCTGTCATGATATTAGTCAGCCAGACACCCTTAATTCTCTCCGTTGTATACGCTATTTCGATACCACAAATAATACTTTTAACTCACCCTGTCGAGTGAGCGAGCATACTGATATTCACACATTTTCCTTACTATTCCAGCGTCCTGGCCAAAATGGACTTGAAGTTTTCCACGATAATGTCTGGACCCCGATTAATCTAGAAGAAGGCGAAATTGTCTGTAACATTGGTGATATGATTGCTCGCTGGTCCGATGATAGATTTCAAAGCAAATTACACCGTGTTAGAAAGCCTGATGCAAATGAATACCAAGGTCCTAGATACGCACTTGAATATGTTAATGAAGCCAACCGCTCAGTTATCATTCAGGGACGTACCAAGTATACCGAACCCATTACTGCTGGTGAATTCCTTATGATGGCCATGGAAAAAAACCACAAAGCAATCAAGGCACTCGAGGCCAAACCTTCTAATACCATTCAAATGAACGAGCCTAAGCTCAACATTACCAAGATGCTTGTTGCCGTCTAGAATTTATTTTGTATATTTTGTTTTCTTGTAGATATCCCTTTAGTCTGCTTTATATTTTTTTACTGTTCTTCCCCTTTTCCCACTCTTATGGCGGTTGCAGCACTCCGCTCAAAAAACCTGTACATTTCTCTATCATATACCTATATGTTTATCCTTGCTTTTAGTTTTATTATCTGATATATATCTTTATTACTTTTAATTTCGTTTTAACAAATTCCTTCAAAAACAGTCATCGTTCCTTTTTCATTTAGTGCCCAACTTCATAGTAGACATTGAAACACAAAAAACTTTGGTTTTTCGTTTTATTAAATATTTTAGCGTGATTTTCATTGTGAGAAATACTATAAATCCTGGTGAAAAGAGGTTTTCTCATTTGTCATTAGCATATTTATAGTGGTCAGACCATTGTGTTTTTCCTTCTGCAGTGGCAATATGCAATTCTATTATAAGCAATATGCATGTGAAGGTTCTGGAACTCTGATTAAGTTAGTAAAAGAAGTTTTTATAGCATTTATTGAGCTTTAAATTCGTGTATCTTTCGTTCTCAAAAATAGCTTAAAATTGACCGAATATGTATCAGCGGATTTTTATTTATTTGTAATGGATAATGAAAATCAAATCAAATTAGCTTTCCAAGAATTATGAGTAGATAGGTGCTTATTATAAAAAAGAGCATGTTAGCTTTAAAGCGGATTATTTAAGAAATGTATATATCCTACATAGATCTACACTAAAACAACAAAATGAGCTGCCTACAGAGATGGTTAAAATTATACGTTAACTTGCACATGTGTAATTTCTCTATTATTATTGTTATTTGTTTGTTTTCATTCCTATTGATTTTATTACTAATATTTATTATTTATGACATATGGACTTATTTAGTCTTTCCTTTTTTTTGTTACGTTGCAGATATATATATGCTATATTTCACATAAAAAATCTGGGAAGCCACATATTTGATTCAGTGCTACCATGCTTTCCAGAAAAAAAAAGAGTGAGTTTGCTGGTACGTGAAATACAGTCCAGTGTGTATCCAAAAACTATGTTAGAAAACAGAAGAATACTTTGAGTTTATTTCAAGAAAACAGTAATAAAAACCCTTCTATATTTCAGCCCATCGTCAAATAATATACGTTTATTCGGACAAAAGTTTTTATGGTGCATCTCCTTAATATTTTAGGCAGAATGCACAAAGTATTGATATGACATATGACTTAAATAGAACTTCCGGATCTTACACTAAACCCATGATATTCAGGGTAGCAAACCCATGGGAAAAGTTATTAAGTAATAGTATCAAATGTAGAAATTAGGTAATAATATGCCTATTTAGATGACCACCTGTAGATTAAAGGAAAACCTATATGGGTGCCTGTATTGTTTTTCTAACCTTTTGTGTTTGAATTCCGCCAATGGTAATCCTTTATTGTTAAAGATATACCTCCAGTTGACAAAGCTTTGTAATAGTTTAAATGATTTCTTTCAATACATAACTTCTTTCCAATATTTCTAGTTTTTTTCTTCTTTTGGATATTGACAGGTATACTTGATCTATAGTTTTTGTTTTTTCTAAAAAAAGTTATTGGAAAGTCGTTTACATTGTGAATGTATTCTTATCCTAATTTGAATGGTATGTTCTCCAAGCCATATGCTTCGGATCATCTTATACCCTTTGTTAATTCTATTGGCCAAATTACAACTAACCTCAATATTTATGAGATATCTTGTTCCTAACAACTGTAGTAATCTAATATTTGTTTAAAAAATGGAACCTGCTGATGTGATATATACATACACATAAATATAAAAACACTTCATTTGTATTCAATTTGTTAAAGTTTGTAGAATTTTACCTGAGTAAACGATAGCTACTTTGCGTTTGGTTCACGTGCAAATAACCCTCTCAAATAATTTTCTTGCTTGATGTAAATAATTTATTTCATTTGAAAGGGCAACCCCACCTAAAAAGAATAGTGTAGTGTTGGTTTATAATATTAAAATTATTATTAAATAAAACCAAACTTCTTTTTCTTTAATGTAGTTTCCATGAGAAAAAAGATAACACTAGTTTATTAGTAACTAAAGTATAACCGGTAGCCTAGAACCTTTATCAATCTGGATGCTTATTTTATGATGCAAGAATCTGGTGTCCAACGTTTAGAGTTGGTAAATTTAAATCTGTTCTACTCTTTCACATGAGCAATTTAGCCACAATTTAATTTTGAGTTCTATAATTCACATACCTTCTTTTAAAAAAAAAATGGGAGGACCAAGGTTGCGCAATGTTAGATCAGTAAAATTAATTGGCGGAATCCGGACAAAATATTTTATCCGAATTGAGTAACAAGTGGCGTAATTCTATTGCGTACAAGGTGTTAAATCTTTTGAGCAAGTAGAAAATGCATGCCTACTAAATTTGTCGATGTTGTTATTCTACATTTTTATGACGATTTTATTAAAAGAAAATATAGTAATTCCTTCGTATAATTGTTCCCAAAGAGTTTTATAATTGAGTAGCATTAACTAAAACAAAAATGTAACTTGATCAAGGTTTCAAATAACTCGCAAATGACTTTTATCTGTGTATACATGTCTTTCAATTTATTAACTCTATTTCATTAATATAATCTCAGGTTAAATGAAACGGGAAATAAGTTAGTGTAGATATAATTTTATTTGCTGAAACGTAACCATAATTCCTCTATAAATTTCTACATTTCTCAAGTGGCTATATCATGATATGTGAAATGATGAGTGCTAAAAGAGTAATGTACCACTATGGACACTGCTACTACAGTTTTTTTTTTTTTTTTTTTT
>VCJJ01001535.1:38279-50205 GCA_024139415.1 Backusella tarrabulga
GTTAAAATGCAAACCTTTTTAGAGGGAATTATACCAGCAGCAGAATGAATGTCAGCCTGGCTATCATAGTATGTGTTTATTTAGTATCCCACGCTCGCCCTTTCAACGTGGGGGAAAGTAGATATAATTACTTATTAATAAGATACCCTAATTCCTCATTTTAGAAGAAAAAAAGCATACATGTGTACTCTTTCTGCTATATAAAGTAAACAAATCACAGTCCATAATGATGAATAAAACGTGATAACTAACTATAGAATACAAATAAAAATCCCTATAAAAGAGGATTATAGGTTTAAATACTTGCCGCTTTTATATTAATGTAGAACCTATGCTAAGAAATACAAGAGATAACCGAGTGTGTTTTTTTAGCCTTGTTTAAAAGTGCTATAGAAATTATTATAGATGGATATAATATATCAAAGTAGCAGTACTTGGCTTATTAAATTCGTTACTTAATGAATCGATTTTTGGGAGATTTTAGAAAAATATAATGAAACCAACATCTTGTGGAATACAATAGCAAAATTGGTTGTAATTCTTTAAAGAAGTGGAAATTTATTTTGTTAATTCCAGCAAAAATATCTCTACTTAATGAAAACAAGTTTCTTGAGGATCAAGAGCAGTTGTTATTAAATGAGAAGCTGTGCCACTCCTTAAAACAACTATAAAAACAGAAATTACATTAAATGAAAAGGACACATCATAGTGACGTCTTTATATTGTTGACTAAAATAAGAGTATTGGCTTTGGATAACAAGCATATTTACCTCCATATATTAATATCGTGTTTCTTTAATAGACAAAACCAATGATGCTCACACTGACTTTTATAATATATTTATTATATTTCTCTTTTGAAGGCTAATTTAGACAATGAAGAGTTTTTTTCTTCATTCAAAAATACCAAGTGGTATGAATTTGTGGCTTATTTTTGTAATGGAGATCCTCTTCAAGAATCTAAGCGTGTCACCATTTATGCGTCTTGCTGACAAAATTAAATGGTAATTGCTTTTAAAGAATTATAAAAAAAATTGAAACATCTCATTTATCATGAAAATGAGCATTTTATTCTGGTCATAATAGTCAACGATTTGGGACTATGGCTTCTTATCACCTATATCATTTCTTCTCTACGATGTCTTATTAAAAACTAAAGTGTAAATTTTCTGAAATTACTATATTTGGTAAATGTAGTATATTTGTATTATAAAACTGGCAGTTGATGCAACACCTTCGGGAATTTGTGTAACATGCGCTGCATGAATGCGAGATTTGCTTTTATGTGTGTATATGTGTCTTAGTCTTTTCCTTTATATCATAACATATTACAGAATGCAGCTACTTATTTTTAGGGTAAAAAATTCTGTTTTTTGAGTTAAATAGAATAAACAGTTTGAAATATAACATTATTAACGATTTAGTATTGCTATTTGCTCAATTATCTTCATTGATAGTCAATTTGTAAAAAAAAGAAGAAAAAGAAAACTTTTAACTCTGACTATCGATACTATATTGAAATATGTGTCGTCAGAATAAGGTTATATAGGATATATATTATTACCATTTACTTAGAGTGAATATTTCTATTTTATTAGAGAATAAAAGGAATGCTGATAAAGCTTCTTTTTAGTTATTATATTAGAGATGGCTAGTTTACACATATATGATTAAATGACCCTATTTACTGATAGTGTATGTTATGCCAAGTATTCCAGTTTATTAAATGCAATGTTTTTTATTCGATAGGTTCGATAAGAAAGGGTAAACGAGAAGGCGGAAGAAACAAAAAAGGAGGTTCCCACAATGTCTAAAAAAGAAAGAGTGAGGGTATGTACGACAATAACTTTCTCGAATCAATAACATGTAAAAATAGACTACAAATACGTCAGTTATATCAAATACACAAGAAAAAAAAAGAAACAATAAGCTAAATCACAACAGAGCAAAGAAAAGCAAAATAAAACGAAGGGGGGGTTTACGGGATATGAAGGTTATAAAGAAATTCCATTCACACTTTCGATCGAGTGATTGTTTATTGACCAAAGTATTGAAGATATCTATTCACAAATCTAAATAAAAGAGTGCTAAAAGAGAACAATAATATTATCTTTTACGATTAATGAGAATATTTTTTAATATTAATATGATAGGAAAGATCTCCTCAGAAAACTTTAAAACATAAAAAAATAGATATCAGCTTCGCAAAAAAAGCTATCTTTCTCTTCCTATTTGTTTTTTATTTTATATACATTTGCTTTTATTCATACAAGTAAGAATTATATCAAGTTATAGTTTGTAGAATAACAGAGCGATATCATCCTATGTGATTTCTTAACCTGGAAATAAAAAAGAGATTTATGATTGACCGAAGCAATTTGCCGTTATCTCGGCCCAAACCAACCCAAACCAATCGATGTAAAGAGCGTCCATTATTTACAAGTAAATAGGAGAAAGATGATTCTTTGTTCAATGAAGCGGATGAAATGAATTGGTATTTATTTTATTTAATTTATAGATTATAAAATGTAAAATGCTTAAAATAATAAAAGGGAATCATAAGAAGAGTAAAAAGGATTTCAGTAAATATGTACATTATATTCAAAGATGGAATGGATTATACAAAATATGACTATTGTGTTATTTTCTAGTAATAACAAGTTATTAAAAAACAGTTAATCAGTAAGCTACTATTATTACTTACTTTTCTCATTTTCATCAAGTCGTTTTCGAGATCGGATTCGTCATCAGCGATGAATGCTTTTTTATTAATTTCTTTCATGGGTAAAAACAAGGTTAAGGATATTGTTATTAATGGTGATAATATGTTTAGTTAGTTAGTTTGTTCGTTTGTTGAATAGTAAAAGGATATAATATATGGCCTTTCGTCTTTCTTCAATAGCTTGAAAAGTTGATATTTTCTTTTTAATGGCAATCGTTGTTTGGTTTTCGCTTGAAGATAAAGGCGATGTTGCAGTTGGTGACGGTGGTGATGGCGATTTATTTTTATCGTCGTCTTTATTACTATTTAGTAAATGTGTTTATTTACGATGTGTGCTTTACTTTACCTATTTCTTTTGTAGTTGTTTCTTGGTTTACTTTTAAGCGTTTATGGTTATGATAATTTGAAGGTATTGATGATGTAATGGCTTTTCTTATGTTATCTTCTGATGTCTTAAGTATTATTATTATTATGATGGAGTTAGTAACTAATAATAATAATAATAGTAAAATTAGTAACTTACTTGAACATCTTTATTGATTGAATCAAGATCATTTTCAACCTTTTTGTTTAATGCATCTAATTGAGCATTGCGGAAGGTCATTGCGTCATTGAGTCGTTTGTCTCTTATTTTTTCTTGTTCTTTATCTGCTTTTTTTATAAGTTTATGCTGGTCTAATAAAAAAGTGAGTACAGAATAGGTGTAAAATGATAATGATAACGCGTACATTTTTCAATAGAGAGTAACTCTTTTGCAAGGTTTTCTAACTTTTCTTTATAAATGCTAAATAACAATAATAATAAGCATTAATGTCTGTGTAATTAATAATAATAAGGATGACAATACCTTTTTCTGTGATAATATAATTCTTTTTCTATGTTTTCGACCTCTTCTAGACATGCTTTAAGCAAAACCGTGTTTTCATCGTCATCACCTTTTGTCGTCAGCGTATCACCATCTTCGCTGGACGTTTCAGTTTCGGTAAAAGGCGATCCAACATGTCTATTCTTTGACATTGAAGTGTTTTTTCTTCTTCTTGCTATAAAATACATTTGGTTAATAATAAATAACAACACGCATTTACATCTAAAAATAATTGCCTTTTTGCGCAGCCTTAGCTGCGGCAGAAAAAGTATTCTCATAAAAGATGGAGCAAGGTATAAAATTTCCAGTCATTTCTTGCTCGTATTCAGGTAAGGAGTAATCGAGATAAGTGGTCTTTGTGTCCTTTTGCTGCTTTCTTTTATGGCTTTTATCTTTTTCTCGGCTGTTATTGTACGATAAAGTAGGATCGATAACAGACCAAACTGAATAGCCTTGGTTTGTTTTCTTCATTTCGTTTCTGATTAACTTTTTTTTTGTTAAAGATGACTATTTTTGCTCTGAATGACGTAGTTGCTCTTTTTCTTCTCTTTCTCTCTTTCTCTCTTTTTCGGTTAAACAAGTGCTTTTGCTAATAACGAAGAGAAAACACAGTAAAAAGAGGTAAAAATGAAAAGAGTGAAAGAGAAAGAGAGAACAAAAGGGACGCTTTTATTGTTTGAGAGTATATTTTTAAATTGAATGGCAGTCTTTTTTCACGTCACGAGAATCTCAGAAAAAACAGAAGTTTTTTTTTTGTTGCTGAAATAAGCTTTTTATTTGATTACAATAGAATGGCAAGCAAAGAGTTACCTAAGCTAGGTAAAGTAACTCGTTTTTTATTTTAAAGCACTAACTAATATAATTTGCTGCCAAAGTTTTTGTTACTGGCAACAAAAACAAATTGGCAGAGGTGCAATACATTTTGCAGGGTACAATTGATGTCGAATCGCACAAATTAGATTGTAAGTGAATGACAAATAGCAAAATAACAGATAGTAATACTAAATAATGCCAAAAATAGTGCCAGAACTCCAAGGTGAAACTCAAGATATTGCCAAGCAAAAGTGTAAACTCGCTTCAGAAATTGTACGTTGATAGTAATCAAACACATACACACCCAACTTACCTTGATATCATTTATAGCTTAATGGTCCTTGCATCACAGAAGACACTGCTTTATGCTTCAATGCTATGAACGGTCTTCCTGGTCCTTATATCAAGTGGTTCCAGGACTCAATAGGCCATGATGGCATCAATAGAATGCTCGCTGGCTTCGATGATAAGTCTGCTGTTGCACTCTGTACTTTTGGTTATTGCAAAGGTCCTGGCCATGAACCTATCATTTTTGAAGGAAGAACAAATGTAAATCATTTCGTCTTTCACTTTTATTCAGCATATTTCTAACCATCATTATTATTAATAGGGAATTATCGTTCCATCTCGCGGTCCTGGCACTTTTGGATGGGATGGCATCTTTCAACCTAATGGCTATGACCAAACGTAAGTTATCATCAAAAGTAGCATTATTAAGTCAATACCAACTCATCATGTTATTCTTTAGTTATGCACAGTTGGATAAATCCATCAAGAACGCCATTTCTCATAGATCAAAGGCACTTGATTTACTGAAGGAATACTTTTCTTCTAGCGCTGCTGATGTCTAATATCTTTTTTCTTTTTTTGTAATACAATATTTGACTTTTAGTATCACTTTCATAAAAAAAGAAAGCTCATTTGATATGCTTAGAAAAGTAATGAGCATCGTCAATGGTTTGATAAGATCACCTTTTTTATTTGCGAAAGTAAAAACTTCTGTTACACAGGATAGACAATCACAGGTTATTTGAGTCAGATCCAGTTTACTATATATGCGCTTTCTTGCTGTCATTGTTAGTAGTTGCTCTATTAAAGAAATTGAAACAAAATAAAAAAGAGACAAAACAAAACAAAAGAAAAATTATTGACGCGATCAAGTATATGTATATTTAATGCATGTGTGAGGCTTGGTGAGCTTTCCGTTCTGTTCAATATGGTAAATGTTCGATTTGTGATACAAATAGATATGCTTCGCTATTCTTTCTAAATAAACGATTAAAACCGCTCTTTAGCCTCGTTCAAGTGTCTCTTTAATAGTGAGAATATTCTTGGACTCTAAGAGCAAAATCATGAATATATCGAATTTTGTATATTTTTCTACTAGGTTTTTTGTTATGAGCTACATATGGTGTCATATCTTTGGTTAAGCGCATTACATTTGGTAGCCATTGCCTTACAAGTCAGGTATATGTTTGGTTATTATGTTTTCCAAGTGATCTCTCGATTTGATTTATGTATTCCGATTTATTTTGTGTTTTAAAATGCAAATAAGACATGCAAATCTGCTAATATTAGCATCATTTTTCCAGATTATTTACAGAGACTTTTTAGATATATCAAGAAGAGCTGCGGATGAAAAAATATATCTCTTTTTGCCTTCGTACGAATCAAGTTACCTATCATTATATATATATGATTAGTAGTAAACTAAAAGTTTATTGTAAAAAAGGCAAGTTCAAGGATCAGAGATAAACTAGTAACCTTATACAAGTACTTTGGAGGTTGTTAATCCACTAAATAAAATAATTTACTAGAGTTTTTTTTTACTATTGTTATTCTCTTCGTTCAAAAACGCTAACCGTACTAAACGAATATCAAAGTGTAATTAGTCTACCATTTTTTTTAATTAAAGCCACTTTCTAAACCGTAGTGATGGTACCTTTGGAGATAATCATATACAGTATTTATACAATGTCATAAACCCACTCAAAGCTTACTTTGAGAGCTTCCACCAATAACATCCAGTGCAATATTCATAGCCCATTGATACAACTCTGCATAAATAATTGCGTTGGTAGAAGACGCATGGTTTTGAAAAGCACGAGCAGTAATACCTTGTGTAATCACTGCTACTTTAAAAAATGAAAAAGCTACTGCAAAAATCCAATCTTCGTTTGAAAACTGAGTACCCGTCTTAGAACAGTATAATTGAATCAAGTATTCCAAGCTCACTACCGATGATAACATAGTATCGTTTTTAAGGCCATATTGTCCAGGAATACTGTCAACATAGAAGCTTGTAAGAAGACTGGCTAAATCGGATAGGGGGTGTCCTAATGTCGACATTTCCCAATCGAGAAGGCCAATAACGTGTGGTTTGGCTGGATGAAACACCTAAAAGCTTCTTAATAAACTCACTCCTTCACTCATACACCTTTATTTACCAAATTATCGATTTTAAAGTCCCCATGGATTATTGACGTTCTATCTTGAGGTAGATTTTTATAAAACCAAGCGGAAATCTCATTGATTTTGTACAAAGAGCCAACGGATTTTCCAGTGTCTTGATTTACGACGCGAGCTTGTTTTTCAGAAATGGCAGAAAGTACTTTTAATTGGCGTGAATAAAAACCAACCGGTTTACCGTAATTTTCGAGGTTGATTGATTTAGGGTCGATCAAATGCAGCTTTGCCAATGTTTCAACAGCTGATGTCCAGCTGTTTATTTTTTTTAAACAAAAAGTTGATGTTAAAAACCCATATAGCACTTATTTCTTTTTCTTTAAAAAAATGGCTATACATATACCATTCTTTACGCTCTGCTAGTGGCATAGAAAGGAGTCTCAAATCTGAAAATATTCTCCCTGATATAAACTCCATGATCTAGAAGACAAGATACTATTTTAATAGTGAAATAAAGGTATACTGTATTTATTAAACATACATAAAATGGTGTGCCAATCACATTGGGATCTTCGCACAGCACAATTGTTTTAGGAACAGGTATATTTGTACTACTCAAGCAACTAAGTATACGATATTCACGCTCAACTGCATGTGCACTTTTTGAAACCAAAGTTCCCGATGGTTTTTTGCGCAAAACATATTGGTTTCCACTGTAATAAAAAAATATAAATATTGGCTTTATATACTAGCCTTATTATATATATATATATATATATATTATTACCCTGAATCTTTTAAGAGATAGGTAGGGTTGGACTGTCCCAAGTTAAACTGACTCACTTGTAATGGTCTCTGGAAGGTAGGGATAATAATGGATATATACTCTTCTAGGCAAATCTCATCAATTTCGTGTCTAATATATATTTAGTATCCTAATGCAAGGTGAAAAATGGCAGATTAAACATTTACCCACGACGAACATTTGAGGTGGTTTGTCCATTCTCCTTTAATAACATCTTCAACTAATAATAATAAGATGATACAAAAAAGAAAGCAAATTAAGGTATAATAGATGGATATAAATACGATAAAAAATAGAATCAAGACTGATTTCAAATACAGAAGACACACGCTCTCTTTAACATGTATAGTCACAAGAAGCCACAAGTGATATATATAGATTTTTTTATAATTACTTCACTTTTTAATTCTTCTTATATTAGGATATAAAGTCTACATTTAGTTAAAAATTTAAAACAGACTTTCGAAACCGTCTCCTGGTTTTTCAATCCGGGACTCTTCATTTCAAAAGTATTAACAAAAAAGGGGGAGAATGGTTTAAAGGAGCGAATAAAAAAAAGAAAACAGGGGAACAAGAGAGAAAAAGAGCGACAGGAGTGCATGAAAATATGACATAAAGGCAGTGATGTTGATGAAATAATTTAAAATGCAATAAAGAAATTACAAAGTGCACCAGGAATATAGAGTTTTTATTGTATTTAATAAAAAATATTAAAAGCATAGAAAAAACAAATCTTTACACAATAAGAGATAAAATAAAAAGGCTGTACAGAACTATAAAAGAAATCATTCAATGCGGTGGTGCCTGATAGACTCCTTTTTTATATTTCTCCCCTTTTACCATGCAAATGTTGTCTACAAACTATTTACATAAAACATCAAATACAATATATCTTGCTCTTTTCTTTTTCTTTTTACCATACTATGACCCATTTAAGTGATTTTAGCTTTCTACGTATGTTATTAACGATGAAAATAGTTGCTATAAATCATCACGATGACTGATTATTTTTAAATAGAACGAATGGTATCATTCGGATACCTATATGTCTGGTATACATATAGGGTGTATACATTGGATCGATTCCGATGTCTTCACTATAAACACTTCCGTGAAGGCGAATTGAAGAGTATAGTAACTCTACTTATCCTGTTTATGATACCGTTCCAGTTATTTTATGGTATATTTTATCATTCTGTTTCTTTTTTCTTTTTTCTATTTTTAATACATAAACAACTTATTCTAATAAAAATAGTTTAGATGTCACATCAGTAAAGATAAAATATGAAGAAGGTTTTTCAAATTTATTAGGACGCATAATGACAAAACCTGAAGTATTATGGACAAAGTCAGATAGATCGTTGGTTGTACCTACAGGTATAATACATAAACCAGCCATATACTTAATCAACTTCATTGATGACTAATAATCTGTCATTTTTTTACATCTTAGAGTATAGTATATGTATCGGATTTTCATTACAAACGTAAAGGTTTTTAATATGGACCATTTTAATATACATCAAATTCTGACAAACATATGCATTTATAGTGGTACCTTAGTTCTTCTCCAATGCTTTTGGAACTACCTCGCCAACTCTGTAGCTAAAGCAAGTTTTATGAGTAGTAGAGAATTCATGTTTTATATCTTTTGGTAAGAAAAAGGCTGCTCCTTCCCCCCCAAAGCTAGCTTGATGTCAGTTTAACATATCGCTCTATAGGACTTTTGCAAGTTTTATTACTTTTCCATTATTACAATACAATTTTTCCAGAAGTATTTACGATCCCATCTATAAAGAAATTATTCCTGAAATGGTCTATGGAATTGGTACAAAAAAAAAGAGACATAATGGTTCACATTTATATTTTTTAACATTTTTATATATATTTCTAGAGTTGTTTATTGTTGGATGCTTAGGAGTTGTTTCTCATTTTCGATTTCGCAGATTGTTGGCCAACTCCCGTGATTCAGTTAATGGAAGAGCGATTACCCAAAAAATCCGTTATTTCCAGGAGATCAACGTTATCCTATCGACTGTTTTATTTGGCCACGGCACGTTGCTTACCATTCTTAGCTGTGATGGACTGACAAGAATTAAGATGTTAAATGTTCACAAGTTTTCAGCAGACTTTTTCATATGTAACAGTAAAGTGTCATTACTTTTATTTATTTTCTCAAAAAAAAAAAGTAAGCTCACAAATTTTGATAGTTAATATGTGTGCTGTCATTACCTGGTTTTGTATGATTCTCATTTTTCATCCAAAATACAATGACATGGGACGAACTGACGAAGATGAAGACTATACCAAAGAAGCACATACCAGCTTTGAAGAATCTATCCCACCGTCTCAAACGCTTGTCTTTGGTGATTCTCAAGTCTCCAGCGATTACCATTCACTTTCCAAACATAGCAAGGCGCCCAGCATGATCGCCAATCAATTATCTCCCGCCAATGATAGCGCTTTCCAGTTTGGACCCCTTCCTATTCCTCCTCCTGAATCTGATCCTTACAACGTTCATCCGTACAAAGTCTACTCAGATGAGCCATCACATAAAACATTCGATACGGGTCGAGAAGAAGACTCTGTCTTTTCAAATGGCTCATCGGCAAATCTCAGTAATGTCGACATAAGCGATCCGTATATTTCCTATCCTCAGCCAATTACCAAGAACAGACCTGGATTGGTGCCTATTTCTGGTTACAAGATAGAAAGACCGACGGCGCAGCCTGAGCCATTTCCATCAAAGAGTGAACTTGATTCATTTGCAACTTATAATTTTCCTTAATACAAATTCAGTTTTATTTTCTTTCTTTCTCTCTTTCTTTTTTAATTTGGCCCTTTATTTTCGAGTGCCAGTAGTTTATTATTAATAAATAGTTCTTGATTACATAATGCTATGCTCTTTTATAAGCTATTGGTTCAATTAGATGGAAAAGTGACTCAAAAACTAAATCGAGCATTTTCGATTCGATTTTTTTTTAAAAAAAAGTACGCCTATTAATGTACATTATTAAAGTCAGTTTGTTTAAAAAACCAGCCTTGTAGATCAATTAGAATGAAGAGGAGGGGGGAAAAGAGAGAGAGAGAGAGAGAGAAGGGAGGAAACTCAGACGTTTCCAAGCTGATGATTATGTATCGGCCCGTTAAGTAAGAGCCATATTAGCTCATTCCAGTGAATAGGATTGCTAAAGACATGATATAGGAGGATATATAAATGAAAAAGGAGTCTCATAGAACTGTTACGTTATTCCTAGAAAGAATAGCTATACCTATCAAAAAGGATTCTGTTTAATATGGTACAGTTACATTTGTTGCTCAATTGGAGAATGGACATACAGAAATGATGTATTAAAAAAGACATTATTTGTATCCCATATTATGAATTGAAAACCTTGGCATATGGCGTTCAAAAAAAAAAAGAATGCATTTTGCACAAAGAGATGCCCCGGCATGCCGAGTAAGGTACGTTGATGGATGTTTAATTATCTCCTTATGGTTGATAATGCAAGATGAGAGAGAGAAAACATTATTGGTTAATATTAAATTCAATGAGGTGGAACATTTCAATATGAAAGAAAGAGGGGGGGGGGGAAGTATCAAGATGATATGCTTTATCAAACTATAATGACTATATTCCAAAAAGATTCCATAAGTATTTAGTATATTGATCATACCCTCCGTCGGTTTCAAACTCTATGACAGTTTCTCTGTCTTTCCCCTCCTTTTCCCTCCTCTGAAAACAAATATATGATGCCAATCTTTTTGCTCCTTTTTTTGTTATATGTATAAAAGAAAACTCCGAACTTTTTCTGAAAACAACTACGAGATCTGAAACGCACGAAAAGAACTAGACTTTCAAGGTACACATTTTTTTCCCTATTGGACATGATAACATGTAGGGATTTGTGCTAACAGAAAGGCGACACCACGTGGGAAATACAGTTTTCGATTATGTAAACCTTTTGCCGAGAAATGGCCATTGGAAAGAAATACAATGACAGCCAGGAAGTAGCAAGGTCTAGGTAAATATGTATATCGACTATAAGTAAAATGACATAGAATCGTGAAAGAATGTACAAAAATAAGGCACAAAAGAAGGCTAAAAGTAAGGTTTACTAATTCCTATTAAATCATAGTAACTGATGAGCTTATTTCAAAGAAATACACATAAAAAAGTAACTTTCGTCCATGTCTGATTTATTGACAGCTAAAATAGTCTGTTTTTTCTCATGAAATATTAAAATAAGCCCAATTTTCAAGTAAGAGTAAAATGTGTATTTGAAAAAAAAAAAAAAAAAAAGGAATTTTAGCA
>VCJJ01001535.1:50215-63847 GCA_024139415.1 Backusella tarrabulga
AGAGCTTTTAATTCATATGAAACTTGACTGTGCTGTATATATTTGGAGGGAAAAGGAGAGAATGGGATATCGAAGTCTTTGATTTTGATGATATTTTGATATTTCGATCAAGTTTCGCACCAAAACGATTGGTTAAAGTTGTCAAAGCTTCAGCCAAAATTTAAATAGCATTGTTTGGTTAGCAGTTTATGTTTCGGAAATAAGATGGAGTAATCTTCTTTTTTATAGATAGTATTTTTTTATTTTATATCAGAGAATGTCAGGCACACAGAGAATCTAATTCAAGGAGTATTTTTTTTATTTTTTTTTCAGAGTATCAATTCATGTTTAACGACTTGTACCAGCAGCCGTCGGTTTGTAAAATGCGGAAGGTCTACCCTGTTTTTCTTCGTATTTGATCTTTGTATCGGATTCATTCAATAAGTTTTGAATTGTATTTGATTTAGGAGAGTCGTTTGATGAACATGTGGACGATGCTGTAGAAGTAGATGATGACTCGGATAATGGCGGCTGGAGTGATCCAAGTGGGGGCAATTTTATTAGTTCTGAGGGAGAGTGGGAAAATGGGTGGTGTCGCACCGCTTCATTCGGTTCGGACCAATCTGATCCATTATTGCTGCTCATCGTATCATAATGCCGCTTCTCTCGTGGCCAGTGTTGCCGACGATATCCGTTCTCAGTGGCATGTCGTGGGTACATTTCGCCGTAATACGGACCGGAATGGAGTTGCATATTCCGTTCTGGAGAGGCTGTGGATGAGTTTAACAGTAGCACATGTAAAATATCTTCAATTACACCTAAACGATGTTCGATCGAACTGATAGTATCGATGGATCGCTGCTCCGTGCGCTGTTGTGGTGCGCTTGATCTTGCTTTCGGCGAGTTTGAATAGTTGCAATCCACTTTGGCTTTTATACAACCACTGCAGGGTTTTTCTCCATTACATTTTGTTTTCTTCCGACGACACTCTCCACATGCACTGGTGACCTTGAGTCTCTTACGTCTAGTGTTGTCTACTTGTAATGGTGCTGAATTCATCTATAAAGGAAAGGAGAATGGTTTTTAGGATAATAAATGGGAGGGAAGGAAAGAATTACAAGAGGAGGGAAAGTTAAAAAAAAGGGGAGGACGGGAAAGGAAGAAAAAAAATGAAAGGAAAAAAAAGAGAAAGAAAGAAAAATTGGTTTAAATAAATAAATGATGGTAAAAAAAAAGCTTTTTTAAAAACGGCAGATTTTAGGGGAGCCTGGAAAATAGGGAAGAGACACACGCGAGAGTGTCATCATTTATCCCAAAATAAGGGATCAAAACTACTACAATTACAAACAAAATAATTTTTTATGCTTAACCGAAAGGATCTTCGTCTGTTATTTGGAATAAATACCATTCCTATTAGCTTTGATCTATATTTGTGGAGATGGATCCTTTTATCTTTTCTTTTTCCTTACCAGTTATCTCCGATATTGCTTCACACACGGATCCATGGATCAAGCATGCAATCTCCGCATTTTGTTGGCTTGTCGCATCAAAATGTATATTTTATCTGACTCTGGTTTATACACATATCTGTTAACTATTACAACTTGTTTTCTAAAGATAATATATCAAGGTCTTTATTATACTTTAATGAATTTGCTATACCTTGAAGCATGCACCCTATTTATAATACAATAACGAGAGTAACACGAGGAAAATCAATAAACTTTATTTTACAACTGTAAACAGCCCAGAAATGAAAAAGCTTAATGGTATCTGCCTATGTTGGTATGCCAGCTTGATCGGATTTCTTGAAACAAGTCTATAAATCTACGTGCATTCGTAAGATCAATCAGTATTTACTAAGCCATCAGAAATCCCTAATTCTGTATTAGCTCGTAATGCTTGTGCCTAATAGCGTACTTGTACTCATGTTAGTATGGCTGATTTGATATACCTGTATTATACAGGTACTATATGAATATAGTTAGAATTTAAAGTACCATTCTCTTAAACATCCATGGTATAAATTCATAATGATTTTTTATATGATGGTTTATCTCAATTTTGGATTGTACAAAGTTACCACATTTGGAACAAAATTATTAATGCCCGACTAAAATGTACATTTTTTTTTAGCCCGTTCATTTCGAATATTATTAAAAAGATGAAACTTAGTATTTACGCAGCCTTGATTATGCGCAAGCTGCTGTCTTTTTTTTTTAGTTCTTAACACTTACTGGCCCTTTCACAATCTAGAAATAAAACGAAGAAACCGAGAAAGGAGTACAAAAAGCACAGCATACGTAATCACTACTCATCATGGTTTTAATTGACTGCTTTTACAAATTCCGGAAGCATTGGACCGGTTTCTCCGTGTGACTAAACAATTATATCCGGACCATATATAAAGGTGGGAACTAAAAAAAATGCAAGTTCTCTATTTTCTTTGATTGTCAAATTTCTTAATATTAATAAGCAGCGATGGATATGAACAATAGAACTGTCACTGACTGGGAATCCAGATGGGAACAAGGTAATACTCAATGGGATAAAGGAAGGCCAAGTCCTGCTTTGGTCTCCCTTTTTGAAAACGGAGATACCAAATCCCTCATTCCTGAGAGTGGCCATGCCCTCGTACCAGGATGCGGCTCAGGTAACGTATATTAATATTGTAAAAACACGTTTTTTGCATAAGACTAAATAGCAAGCTTGTTTCAGGATATGATGTTGTGTTTTTGGCAACTAAAAGTCGTCATGTTACCGGTCTTGACATGAGTAAAACGTGTGTTGAAAAGCAGATTAAGGTAAGATATAGGCTTGAGGGATCAGTTGGAGGAGTGATTGAATTTACTTTTCGGTTTAGGACCATCCGAATGCCGAAGCCGATAATTACGAGTTCATCTGTGATGATTTTTACAAGTTTAAAATACCAGCTGGTGGCTATGACCTTGCATATGATTATACGTATGTGTTGTAAAAAGCACTAATGAAAGGGCATACGCTTATTTTTAGCATTTTAGTTTCTTATGTGCCATGCCACCTGGATTAAGATTGGATCTGGCTGCTCGTTATGCAGAAATTATTAAAAAGGATGGCGTACTTATTACATTAATCTTTCCTATCGGTGACCATGAAGGTGGTCCACCTTATGCTGTCACTGAACAATTGTAGGTTTTTTAAAAAAAGGTGCTCAAAAGTGAATGGAAGACTAATTTTTTTCTTTTGTGCACAAGATACCATGACCTCTTTTTACCCAACTTTGATCTTCTTTTTATCCAAGATGCTCAAGGACATGAAGATCGTCTTGGCAGAGAGAAAATAGCTATTTGGAAGAGAAAATAAATAAACAGTTTTTCTTTCATCCTTTCTTTTATTCTGTACGAGCTGTTTTCGCTGTGTTTTCTAGTTCCGATTCATTTTCACGTTTACGTTTATCGTTCGATAATGCTGCGAATGCAACTTCGGAACTCAAAGGGAAAGAGATACAGTACATTTCTTTCTTTGGAGCAACATTGCGGACCCAATGCACGGAGGTCTTGACAGGATCAGGATTCAGTCCCATCACTTCTCCAACACGCTATACATATATATACATGTGCATATTCGTCTATGAGCTATTCTTATTTCCATTATTTTTGTAAAAAAATGACTTACGTCTGATATATCTTTGAGTGGATCAGCGCCCTTTGTGAAACAATGGCAATGAATCATTGGTAACTTTGAATCTGACTTGAATAAGCCTTTGTAATCATTATATAATCCTCGGAATGTGTCTATTGGATGTGGTTCATGTTAGAGAATCATGGACAGGATGTTTTGTGATCAAGTTGTGTTAGATACCTAAAAACTCTATACTTGTGGCAGGAAGATTCATTACAAAGTGGTCAAATGTTTTCCATTCTGTAGGTGAATTAGCCTGAAGATCCTTTACTGCTTGCCTGATAAAGTCACGTCCATCCATGTTGTATGGTTGGATGCCAGCTTTAATCTACATACATGCCAAGTTGAATTTTCAATTTAATATATAATTTGTGTTGCACAACTTACCTTGTTTGCCTTGATGTTTTCCTTCATCCAATGATATGAAGTAGGATTCAAATCATTTGCATAAACAATGGCACCATTTTTAGCCGCTGGCAAGGCAAAGGGGCCAACACCTGCAAACACATCACACACATATTCATTTAGTTTAAACTGCTGAATAAGACGATCATGTTCAGTATGCAAGCGTGAATTCCAATACACTTTAGAGAAATCAAATTTGAACGTGCACCCACTCTCTTTCTACAACATGATTGATTGAATTAGTCTTTTTCCTTCCATCCTGTCCTTATCCACTTATACCACTTGTGCAATCATGTCGTCCTTTCCGGCCAAAATCTCCATTTTAAAGAATCTAAAGGTGGTATCAATGCTATTGAGTTTGTTGACCACAGTTTCAACAGCTTTATTTTTCTATAGGAGGAGGCGTTAGTCATTTGTCGGTTTCACTAAAAGATCAAAACTTACATCCAAAACAACTTGGCCAATCAAGTTCTTCCAAGGATAGTACTCTTCACGTAGATTCATGTGGGCTTAATAGAGGAGTGCTTTGTTAGAGTGTTGGTTTGAATGACAACAGAAGAGTGTTTATTACCAATATGGCCCACTTGCGTAAAGGAAGAAGGAATATCGACTGCATCTTCAGGCATGACAGCATGAAGGATTTGATCTACGCTTTATCCGTCAATGAACTATACTATTGTTATTGTTGTTGTTGTTGTATTATCGATTTTTACCTGCAGTCCAATAGCCATAGTCGAGTACCAAGTCATATAGTACAGTGCCATTGCTTTCCTTTTTGATCAGCTCTTGTTTCTCTCCATCTAATTGCTCTATATCAATGGCGTCAATCAGTTAACTCAGCCATTTTAACACATGACAGGCTGGTGACAGTTACCGGTTTCCTTTAGATCTGTTTTTAATAATACGAGTTTGGTGTCTTTTGAGTCTGCATCAGCAATGACATTTCTTAGTCGAGGCTGGTTGAATAAATCGCTATAAAAGCAGGTCAATATCTAAGGTTTACTTCAGTAAAGCAGCGGCTACCTTGACAGCGACTTCATAAATAGACCCACTTTCTTTGCTGGCACTTTGACAGCTAGTATCTTGACAATTTGCTTGAAACGCTCACGATCAAGCACTTTCATGCCTCTGTTAAGAGGTGGACTAAGCAAACCCATACTTGGTATTCTCAAAAGGTGTATGAAAACAAAACAAAAAAGAAAAACAAAAAAAAATGGGCAAAAAGAAAGTGACTGTTCCAAAGCTTCTATTTTTGTGCACTTGCCAATACTTGTCTTCTTTCTTCCTTTAAAAATATACAATGGTGAGTGCAGAGCAGGTCATTTCAATGTATTTATCTTAATGAGTATTCCTTCATGTTAGTCTGTTACTTTTCACACCGATCTTGGCGATTTAAAAGTGGAAGTGTTCTGCGAATCTGTACCCAAAACAGCAGAGGTGGGTGACGACAACTAGACACATAAATAGCTTTTATACTCACCATCATTCCTGCTCTTAGAACTTCCTTGCTCTGTGTGCAAGTGGCTATTATGATGGCAATCTTTTTCATCGCAACATTCCTGGCTTCATGGTCCAGGTAAGTCTGTTGTATGCAAGCAAACACGAGATATCGCAGAGCTGACAGTATCGGGCGTATGTAGACAGGCGATCCCACAGGAACTGGAAAAGGTGGTAACTCGATTTGGGGCAGAAAGTTTAATGACGAGATTCGTTCGACCTTAAAAGTGAGTGATAGTAGTAATAATAGTAGTAATGGTAATAGTAGTAATAATGCTAATAATTGTTATTTAATAGCACAACGCAAGAGGTATTCTTTCAATGGCGAATTCAGGACCCAACACCAATGGATCCCAGTTCTTTATTACATATGCAAAGCACCCACATTTAGACACAAAATACACGGTTTTTGGAAAGTAAGTCAACACACATGTGTTTAGTTGGTTTATTAATATTAATATGATACATTAGAGTGATTGATGGTGCTGATTCAACCTTGGATGCTCTTGAAAAAGTACCTGTCGATGAGAAGAATAGACCAGTTCGTGAAGTGCGTATTAGATCAACCATCATTCATGCCAATCCTATCGCAGAAAAAGCTGTATAGTCAAATTGTAATACTTAAAATGTTGACCATTGCCAATCAGCTGGAACAGACGGAATCGGCTGAAAAGCTAAAACGACATAATAATAATGAAATAAAAAAGAAAGAAAAAAAGATACAGTCCAAGAATCGCCTTTTATTGTCTCTGTTTATTTTCCTTTATTCTATTTACCTTTATCTTTGTTTGATTGAACAATGTCTCTGGGCTGGACAACATCTATTATAGAATGTAACAAGATTCCTTTTATTTTAGTGAAAAAGTAAGCAAAGTAACACGAGGTTTTGGTGTACCTTCTCTTCCGAGTTCAACCACGCCCTCCATATCCTGCGATTGTTGAGTCATGATGTCTCCTTTTGGTGGGGCACTCATTCTTCTGTTATTACGGAACACTTGCTCTCTCTCGTTTGTTAACTTTTCCTGCCATTCAGCGTATTCGTCAACACAACTGTCGCACCCTCGGCATAACGCTCCTCTGGTGTGAAATTCAGCCTCCCTGCTTAATCTAAAATAGTTTGAAGAGTGTCGAGAACAGAATATGTTACCACATTTGCGACAGTGATGTCTTCGTTCAAATAGACTAAACGTAATATCACAGTCTCCCATTTCACATTGGTCTACTTCTCTATCCAACTACCAAAAAGTAAATAATTAAAAGTAAAAATAATAATAAAAATGTAATAAAGTTCACCTTCCAATGTTCTCGGGTTGGTGATCCTGCAATTTGGTTTCCCATGCTTTTGGAACGGCCAAGAGAGCGTTGTCCATTTCCTAAAGAGGGCCTATCGATAATAACTCTATTGGAATGTTGCTCATTCATAGATTGATGATTATTCATAATGCGATTATGTCTAGTTTAAAGTAAAGGGGAAAAAGAAAGAGGGAAAGAGGGAAAAAGAAACTTAAAAATTGCATTTTCACTTATTTTTATATATATATATTATATTTATATTGTGTGAACTGTGATCTGTTTGTTTCCTTAGATCATTTCAGGACAGAGCCATGTGATTAGGTTATTCCAGGTAAATCACGGGTTTAAACCACCTATTACAAGTATAATCATTAATAATAGATTTTTAAAATATGTATTTTAATATTTGCTACACTTCTTTTTGTAATAAAACCAATTCTATTATTAAAAATATCTACATAACGCCGGCAATTTCTTATTGTTCTTACTAAGAGTAAAGGCAGTGAAAAATTAATACATCTGGATAAGATATGAGAAAGATACCGATACTCTATAGCTTGTTGAAAATGATGCATTATAAAGTTTTCAACATTTCCTTGGTTTTAATTCCGAGGAAGGTATATAATCCCTCTTCAAGTAGCTTTTGAGCAAAAAAGATGGCGTTTAAAGTGATTGATTTAGCTGCTTCTATTATTTATCTTGAAAGTAGCTTAATTTCAACCCACAACGAGATATACTTTTCGATACAGCATTGAGTTTGGCTATGTTTAAAGTAGATAACTTTATTTTCTTATTGTTTTTTTTTGTTTAAAGTGTACATTATATAATCTACCCCCTCTTTTTTTGGCTATTAAATAGTAGTTTTAACAATTATAATTTATAAAGAGTAAACCACAAATTTCATATTTTGAAACTTATTGAATATTCATAGAAAACTGAAATACATCATTTAAGCGTGATGAAATTTTAACCCAATCTGCAGAAAGGAATTGTTATTAAAAACAAACATGATATAGACATTGGAAATCAAGTAAATAAAAACCGCTTATTTGAAATAGTATTACTGGTTCATGAAATATAATATTGGAGCAAAGGAACTAAATGACTTGACTAATTTCTGCCTTTTCTTTTTTCTTTTGACTGGAAAAGTTATTATAGGAAATCGGATTTCAAGGAAGCAGAATTATAAGAAAAGTAAGATATGGATTCATTAAATTTTACAAACAATATGCTGTAAATGTTGTAAATCATGCCTTCATTTGAGAAAATATTGACTTATAGAATAGGTGCCTTTCCAGATAAAGCATACGCTTTTAAGTAGTTGATTGCCATGAAACAAATCAAGTAGAGACTCTGTACATACTTGAATATGTGTAATAAGCTTGCTCAGTACAAGTAGTAGAATTATAGGTCTCCGAAGGACATTACTAAAAGGAGATATCGGGCGATCTCCACCTTCTAAACCTAGACCTTGATATCATTTCAAATATTTAAACTCTTTATTTTAACAGAGTATGTTTTTCCCTCTTGAAGAGCCGAAAAGAAGACGAATAGCAAGGTGAAAAACGCATGGCGCCTTCATTTTTGATTGGCTATCATGTAATATGGGTTTTCAAATGATATCATTTTTAAACAAATGAGAAAGAGTCAATGGTCGTATAGACATAATCACTATCAATACGCTGTCAAATTTTCTAGAATAGCACTAGATTGTTCCTAATTCATAAATCAATAAGCTTAGAATACTTGGTAGTAATTATAGTTTTAAATTAATGACTGTTATTACTGATTACTCTAAAAAATGATCCCTGGCTTTTTAGAAATAAAGCATCTCGATTATGTGAGTCTGATCGTTCTCCTGAAATCAATAACTCCGTTTGGACTGGAGAATGTAATAACTTTGAAGTCAGCTATGTCGGCATTTGTCATAAAAATGTACTGCGCTGCTATTCATCAATTGTTTTAAAACTGTAGTTTATGCATTGTATGCTAACACTCTGAAACAAATCTCGATTTCTGGCTTGATCTCAATTTAGTGGGTCAATAGTTGTTCACAAAGGAAAGATGCAATCTTATTATAGAAAAATGCTTTTTTTAGAAAAAAAAATGAATTCGGAGCAATAGCTTGTTGATCATTATGGTTTCAGAATGAGAGGCATTTATTTAATGAGTTTCAAGTCCCAAAAAACACAGGTGAAACGCTGACCTTCAAATGATCATAAAAAAAAAAATAGAGAAACAGAAAGTGAGGGAAAGGTTATCTGTTAGTTTCTTAAACTTTTTAATATATGATGGTATTGCAATGACAATTTTTAAAACAGCTTCACCATTTGTATCGCTACCAGATTGTTCCAAATTATCAGACGACGAGTTTATCGATACTTGTGGAGCATATTATAAAAAGCTAGTTTCATGTCGAGTCTATTTTGCTCTTATGATTGTTAATAGCATATTCATTATTACAACAACTATTTACTACATACACCAATCCATATCTGCAGGTAGACTTTCTTCGACAGATCAAGACGTTTCGAAACGATGGCGATGCTATTCACTCAGAAAAAGAAGTCTGTTCGGATCAGTTCTCAGCGCCATCGGACACTTCTGTTTTTGTACTATCACTTTTGCCTGTCAAATTATAACCAACTTGGATACCTGTGAAATGTTTCTCTGGGGACCTTTTATTGGATTTTATATTTGGATGTATGCCATCATTTGGCGTTCAATACGACTGTATACGTTGATGCAGATAAGCGACCTACAACAAACGTTAGTTGATCACCCATTCGAATCAAAAAATTCCAGTAAATATAAATGGTTCATGCGAAGAAGAAACTGGCTCAATATGTCAACTAGAAGCCATGTTTTTATTTTCATGTCGACATTATTTATTATCGCAGTTATTGTCATTCTGGTAGAAACCCTTTGTATTCGACCGAATGGTATCTTGAACTGTAATCCAGATTGGGGGAACAGAGTGATGCTGGGAGTCGTTGCTTTCTTCTTTTCCATCGTCCTGCCAGGAATAATATGGTTTCTACGCGGATGTGATGATGCACACGGTCTAAGGCTAGAAATGTGGGTCACAGCTATTGTCGGTTTACCTTGTATCGTTCTATTTCTTGTTTGGCAGTTGTCATTTCCCTCACCGATGACTTCACCATCCAGTATGCGAAATTTATTCATGACAACCAATTGGATTATGTTTGTAACAACTAGCAACCATTTCATGTCCATCATTCTTCCAGTTTACAAAGTCCTTTGCATTGGAGAAATTGAAACTCGTACAACCAACATGATTGAAAATACATGCCATAGAGTTGTGCGTAAACTACATAATTGGCATGAAAAATTCAACTTGTTTGGCTCCACTCATTCAGTATACAGGCCAAGCTTTTTATCCAGAAATAGACTAGAGATTACAAATGAATCTCTACTCATGGTACTCTGCGATGGTGAAATGCGGCAAATTCTTCGTAACTGGGCAATCAAAGATTTCACTGTCGAAAATATTCTCTTCTATGAGTATTATCTAGGGCTCGTCGATAAGGTACGAAATATCCACTACTTTGAAAGATCACCAAAAGCAAACAGCTTCCACTCCATGAGAAAACTCAGTCTTTCGAATATACCCCTGACACCAAACATTGCCAACTATTCACCTTCTGAATATCAAGTCAATTTATCACCACATGACCGAAACTTTCCACCACCTACCCATGAAGACCTCGCAAGAAAATTTAGCATATACGAAGTTCCAGAAGTCGTTCAGTTTTACAAAACCTTTATTTCAGAAGATGCACCACTACAAGTGAACATCTCTTACAAAGCACGGGAAATTATTGATGCCATATTTCAAAAAAATGGTAAACGTGGCTTAAAAAAGACGCGTGTATCAACACCAGATATATTTTCGTACGAAATGATTGAAACCGTAACGCACCCACTAAAGGAGGAAGTATCGCACTTTTTAGATCACGAACTAGTATCTCTGTCTGTCTTTGATGAAGCTACAAGAGAAGTGTTTTGGAATATATTCACTGGTCTCTATCCAAAAGTAGTTGACTACTTTAATAATCCATAATACATCTTTTACGCTTATATATATCTTTTCATTATTTGATTGTATTTAATATTTAATATTTTAATTGTTATTAATTTGTAGTGTAAGCCAACACTTTACTATTTATCTTTACCATTGGCATATATATATATACTTTTCCCCAATAAAAAATAGAGTTTATCTCCCATTAATAACTTGATTTATATATTATTTCAGAGTCATAAGCTTTAGAGAGTAAATGTTTGTAAACAAGAAGTAAAAACCATTGGTCTACTGTAGTAACCTTAAAAAAGTTGATTTTTGTTATTGTTAATACTTTGTTCTCATATACAAAGGTTAGCCTTAAAATCGAGTACACTTATTGGGAGCGCGTACTATGTACTCTTTTCTATCTTCTAATAGTAATCTTGGTAGCAGTAGTATCAATTCACTACCGCGGATAAAAGGATGTTGCATAAGAATAAATCCTCAATTAAATTATTGTGAATACAAAGTAAACTCTCATATTCCTTCGAATTACAATATGATATATAGCTTGATACTTTTTTTTTATGGTTAGATATAAGTGAAGTTAATATTTAAGTTTTTGGATAACTTGATTTTGAAACATGATAAAGATCATACATATCAACTTTAGTGAGCCATCAACAAGTATCTTTTGATCGACTTGTACAATCGACTTAACCTTTAAAATTATGCAATTTTACGATGGAAAATCGCTATCATGATATATATATACACTTTTTATTGTCCGCTGGATATTTAATGGCAATTTTGGATTGAAATAGAGAAGTTGGATGATGAAGAAAAAAAAATGTAACAAAGTAATAGAATTATACCATCATACCCATACAGCACAATATTTCTATATATCCGAGGTTTTATTTTTCTTAATATACTTTATGCTGATCTTTGCTCTTTTGAGTGAAAGGCAAGTGTGATTTTATTAAACATATTACCAGTGCATTTTTTATCACTTACAGAAAATGTATTAAATTATATGTTGATATTATTTACTTGGCATAAAAAATTTAGAGGTGGAAATTGATGCTTGAAATTAACATCAAAGGGGATTTAGTTCAATCTATGTGTCTACAATCAATAAAAAAAAAGGAAAAGCAACATCTTAATAAGGAATAGATGTCCTTTTTTGGACTATAAATTAGAAAAGAGGCCATGTAACTATATCAGGTTTTATATCTAATAGCATTCTCGAATGCATAAGTGTACAAAGTCATCTCAACCCGGGCCAAACAGATATTAAGATAAACAGATTTCTATTTGCCATTTCTGCATCTGATGAGTTGCTTCATTGTTATACAAAAGTTTGTTTAATAAGGTAACACGGGCATCGGATCACCCTCACCACATACGCACTGATGACCTTTTGAAAGGTTGCATTATGGCATTTTTTTGAACATATCATCTCCTTTTAAAAACATTGATGCATATCGAATTACATATAGATATTAGTACTTTAAACTAGAGGCTATTTTTCTTGAGATATCCTATAAATACTTACCGTTTTTTACTTCTCTTTCCTCAACAGATCAGAAAAAAAAAAGTCTCTTGAAAAAGAAGTCGACTCCGAGAAGATACCTGTTTCTGAAGATAAATATATAAATGAAAATCAATATATCAAGAATGAAGCCTGGATCCCTGATATAAATGAATCCGAGAAAGATACCGAAAGTTTGAAGCACCCAGTATATTTTGAAAATACTGATGAGCTTGATATTGCCATTGTCAATGATATCACTACTCTTGAGGATGATCCTACTCTAAAGTCTATTACACTCCGTGCAATTTTGATTGGTTTTATAAGTATATATATATGTGTGTGTTTAAATAGTATATAATGGCTTCGTATTAATAACTTTTTTTTCATAGATTCTAGCTGCTCTTAGTGCTTCTGTATATCAACTGATGATATTTAAACCTGTTGGCATTCCTTTGACTGATACTTTTATTCTTATTTTAACATATCTCTTCTGTACAGCTTGGGCAAGATGGCTACCAAAAGGAGGATGGCTAAACCCGGGACCATTTAATGTCAAGGAACATACCTGTATTTTTGTTATGATTTCATCTGCAAATACATCCGCCTATGCAACTTACATTTTATCTGCTCAAGAGCTCTATTATGCTGATACACCGGGAGCGGCTGGTTCCAACGTATATTTGGCGGCTTAAATGTAAATGAGGGAATGGGCATTCTGCAACTTAGCTTTGACTGGAATCTGCTCTCTTATTATACACCACTCGTGCTTCCTCTTTGGGTCCAACTCAATGTGTATGCTGGCATTGTTATTCTTTGGATTGTCGGACCTCTTGTATATTATTATGATGTATGGGACGCTCAAAGTTTTCCGTTCCTTTCCAACTCTATTTTTAGACGATTTGAAAATGGCACATCCACTATCTATCCCCAGAGCAAGGTTCTAAATCCTGACAATTCTCTCAACCAAACTTTGCTGGAACAAATAGGTAGACCAGAATTTTCCACCATTTATGCTATTCAATACATCTTTATCAATTTTGCCGTAACTGCTACCATCACTCATGTTGCTTTATTTTACGGTAAAGATATATGGAAGCAAACCAAGGTCTTACGAAAAAAAGTTACTCTTAAAGATGATGATGTAGACATTCATCAAAAATTAATGCGGTTATACAAGGAAGTAAATATACACATATTACAAAAAAAAAAAAAAAAAAAAAACTATTTATTTAAT
>VCJJ01001537.1:6569-17834 GCA_024139415.1 Backusella tarrabulga
AAAAGTCCGATTTATTATCGCAAAACAAGATCTTTTTTACTCCACAATTGTTTCATGATTTCTCATTTGTTGATTTTGTTCAACGCTTTGAAATAGAACGTTTAATTTCATTTTTGTTTTATTTTAAAAATAACTTTTTACATGGTCATCCAAGGTACCACATTTCACCAAATTAACGACTGCGTTAGACTGAGCATCAAACATGAGCCAATCGAAAATGACTCTCTACTTTGATATTTATTATTATTTTCATGTGCTTCTTTGAGTACTACAAACCTCAAGGTCTGGCCAATAATATGTCTTCACTTATAGTTTACAATGGGAAGGGCTAGCAAGAATAGACAGCCTTGACTATATTACCAATGCCTGTCTGGATTGAGTCTGTAAAGTAGATTTTTTATGATAATCAACTTGGACCAGCTCTCTTGTGCATATACTATTAAGTTTACAGGTTATAATCAAAATCACCCGTATGGTTTTATATACTTTTTTCTACGCGTCACTGTCGATTGTTTAAAAAATATATATTTATTTATTTATTTAATTGATTGGGATCATCATAGTTAAGGTCATTATTACTATCCTCATCTTCACTTGGAGTATCGTAATTAATGTCATCGACGTCACCCTCATCAGTATCACTATATTCGGTTTCGTAATTGATATCATTATATGAATTGTCGTGACTTGGGTCACTATTTGCTGGATTGGCGTTATTATTTAAAGGACCTGTGTTTTGTACAGTTGTTTGTTGTTGAATTCGTTCTTGCTTTAATGTCATGTTTTCCTGCTCCAAAGCATCCATTCTTCGTTGTTCATTTGCTGCCAAGTTTTCCATATTCTGCAATAGCTTTTTTAAGGTCTCCACCATGTCATTCGCTCCTTGTTGATTTCCTTGACTTGCTGTAGATAGCATTTGTTTTTCACGATTCAAAGATACAATTACTTCTTCCTTTGATTCCAATAACTGTTCCAAAGTTGCATTTGATGCTTTCAGTCGTTCCATTTCATTGGTGATATCTTTTTTGTCTTGTTCCATCGCTTGCTTCTCTTGTTTTAGCAAATTATATGCACCCTTTTCATTTTCCAACTGGTTGATTTTACTGTCTTTTGCTTGTAATTGCTGCTCACATTCGTCAATTCTGTGCTTTAATGACTGATTCTCGGTCTGAAAAGATACGATTGTGCCGTCCTTTTCTTTTACTTGATGTTCGAAACTGTTGATTTTCAGCTTTAAATTTTGAATTTCGCTTTGTATTGAGTTTATTTCACTGTCATTTGCTTTTACTTGATGCTGAACGGTAGAGCTTTCATATTGTAAGAATTGATTGTCATTTTTCAATGATACGAGTTTTTTATCGTCTTCTTTTAATTGTTGTTCAACATTGAGCATTTCTTCTTTTAATGACTCAAGTTGTTTCACTTGAATTTCAAAGTTGTTTTTCTCTTGCTTTAAAAGTTGGATTTGCTTCTTCGGTTCAAGTGTTTCATCCTCGTTATTTGTGACCGAACTTTTCACTGATTTTACGTCTTGTTGTTTACTCCCAGATAATAATATTGGTACATCTTTCCATGCATCCCTTCCACCATCAGTTATTTTATAGGTGATATTTAATTGCTCGAGTGTTTCCATTTCTTCTTGTGTTTTATATGGTTTCTCTTCCAATTTTTTCTTTTCTGCTTCGAGTATGGCTTCTGTTTCCTTGATCAACTGTTTATGTGATTTTTCTATTACTTGCTATTAATACAACGAATCAATTTTATAATTTCACTTACTTTTATCTGTTGTAGAGAGGTGACATCCTTGATCTTTCAATCTCTCTATATGTGTTTTGTCATTGTCGCGATAGTACCATTCTAGCGCCTTGTATTTATCAAGCGGTACACCATAGCCATTTTCGAATAATTTGCCAATACCACTAGCAGTATTAACAAGATCATTTTGTTGAGCAGCTTTTAAATACCACTTCAAAGCGCAAAGGTAATTTTTTGGTACACCCTCTCCCTCATAATATAAAACACCAATATTATTCTGTGCAGTTGAATCATTTCTTCTTGCTGATAAAATATACCATGCCATTGCTTTGTCGTAGCATTTCTTCTCATTTTTATATTTAAACCCAATAAAATTCATTCTCCAACTACCAGTGTATATTCCACCCGATACCTTATCAGCTGTATATAAGTTCATTGGCTTGTTTAGAATCAGATTGTAAAAGATAAAAGTAAATCATTACCTTTCAAACCAGCCTCAAGCTGCTCTTGAGTAAAGTAAGTCCCAGGTATCGTTTCCATGGCAAAGAGCAAAAAGCAAGACGTGAATGTGTATTTTTGAAAAGAAGGAAATAAAGAGAAAGGACAATTAAGAATTGATGTTACAATCCATTTTGTTCTCATATCGTACAAAAACAACAGCCATGGCACAAAAATAAAAATCAAAGCCTTGTGCAACGAGACTAACAAAATTTAGTATTTTCACATTGTGATTTCTTTACAAAATCATTTCTTTTTGCTGTCTGACAACTGCACCTGGAACTTACTTTAATCAAGATATGCTAGAGGCTGGTTAAAAAGGTAATAGTTCAATTTGTTTTTTACAATCTGATCCTAAAAAAGATGACGAACTTACGCACAAAGTTGATACAATAGAGTCTCTATTTTGGATACGCCGAATTTGGAAACTTTGTTCAATCAGAAACACCATTTTTGATGAAAACATTAGCCGAAACAAATATCCCAACCGCATAGCTTGATTTTATGAGCTCAAAAAAAGCTTCAACCTGTCCCCAGAAACTGGAAACCCGATTTCGATCCACCATTTAATGTCCAAAATCGAGACTCTATTGTAATATATCGTTCTTCTAACTCGTTTACACGCGCAAGTTCGAATCCTACCAGCTGCACCTTTTCTACCTATCTCTTAGCGGTTACCCATTTTCCGTTCGCCTCCCTGCGTACAACTGCATTGAGTTTTAACGCTACTTTTAGGTTGGATCTGCTTGTTCTGGTTGTGGTCTGAACAATTGCTGCCCAGGATTCCCGCCCATGATTAATGAAGCAACTACCCCTAACCTATGTCTACTCAAGTCTTCGTCTAACAGTACATTAATATTCCTTCTCTCTCATACCCTTCATTTTCCTTCGGTGTCACATCAAGGTTTTATACCCATACTTTGCCCCTTTTACATATTTACACAATTTATTCCGTCCCTCGGTTCAATCATGAACATGGCATACACAATCCACACTTTTCCATTCGTCCCCGGCAATATGTTATTTCTAGTACATCCAGACTTTATCCCTTTGGAACAAAGATGATGATTTAATTAAATAAATGAAGAACTAAGTTTGAAATACTGTAATATATCTGCGGTATATCACATTATTAGTAGAAGAACTGATTATTAGATATATATACATATATCACTACAGAAATGAGCAGTATGACACATCACTGGCATGATATATTTTAGCAATATAAGAAAGTCGTTCAGTCACACAAAATAACATTGATATTTATCATAATAGAGAGGATGTACCAGAAATTAGGGGCGGCAACGACTATTTGGTGAAAAATACGCTGAGTTATTTTATTAAAGTTCCACTTAGAGTTCGTCCTACCGCTCTACCAGTTTCCTAACTTGTTGAAATGAGTTCCCAGTTCATTTATTCTTCGCTCTCTTCTTCTCCTTTCTTTTTCTCGCTTTTGTTATAAATACCAATCTCGTCCATTTTTTTTATAGAGCATAATGAAGACCCCCACCTTCTTTTTAACGGCGCTCTTTGCTTTTACTACTTTAGTACATGGCTACTTTACTATGTCAGAGCAGATGAATACAATCCCCACTATGGGATATATGATTTCAGCACAATTCAACAATTCACTATATCTTTTTGGTGGCACAAATGATACAGTTCCATACAGCAATGAGCTATATAAGTTAACTCTGACCGATAATACATACAACTGGGAGGCTTTACCTCAGAAAAATGCACCTAGTGGAACCATCAATGGGCAGGGCTACGTAACATCAGATGGCTTAAACTTCATAATCATGGGTGGTACAACTGAAGCCAACAAGAACTCTGTGTTAAACTTGCAAATCTACACTTACAACTTTGCGTCTCAGGCTTGGACAGCAAATGCTAACAACAGCGCTGCTGTCAGTAACAATGATACATCCGTTTTATTCAACAGAGAAGCCTTCTCCGCTTCGTACAGTTCACTCTCGCAGGATACGTATGTATTTGGTGGTGCTCTTCTTGATGGAAACACTATTTTTGCTGATTTCCGTAAGGTAGATGTCAACTTCAAAGTTACAACTTTGAGTACTCCCGATGTCGGTTGCTATGGCCACACAGCTTCACTTATAGGGTAAAAGTGTCATTTAAATTAGGAAATGAACCTGAACTGATTGTTTTTAATATAATATAAAATTTTAGTGACGCAAGAATTGTTGTTCTTGGAGGTATCGATGGTGAAACCCTGAACAGTAGTACACTTTCTGATATACAGAAAGCGTGGGTATACACCATCGCCACTGACAGGTGGGAGGCTGTTATTCTCAAACCTGATCCTTATAAAAGTTATCCTCGTTCCCGTGTTGGTCATATAGCAGTTGCTATCAAGGATCCCAGCGCGGATGCTTTTGCAAGTACTTATGGTGATATTATTATTTTTGGTGGTATGCCTTTAATTTTAAAACAAAAGAACCACATAATGTATAATCAGCAGCAATATTAAAATATTACATCTCACTTTTAGGTAACCATGGTATTCCTGGAGGCGACAATGAATACTTAAATGATATTGCCATTTTAAACACAGAAACTTGGACCTGGACTATTCCTAGTTATTCGGGTACCCCACCTTCTAATCGACTCTATGCTTCTGGTGGAATTTTGAATGGAGAGAATCTTTTTGTTGGTTTTGGTAAGTGAAACTAAAAATAATATTCCTTTAAAGAGATAAAACAATATGAATAAAAATTCTCGTTATATTTACTTATTCAGGTGGATCATCAAACACCTACTATAATGATATCAACGTTTACAACACGTCCAGCAGCTCCTGGTTAAAGCAATTAGGTGAATCTTCATCGGATAGCTCATCAGATAGCTCATCGGATAGAAACAGTGGTGATTCATCAACACATAGCAGCAGTGGTGTATCCAAAGGTCTTATTGCAGGTGTTACCGTTGCTGGTGTTGTTGTGATTTTGATTATTGCCTTCCTTCTTTGGAAATTTAAATGCTGCTTGGGTGGCAGATCCTGGATGAAGGATCGTGCTACTTAATTTAGTGACTTTTGAATAAACCTTTGGCGAAGCAAAGATTTGTTTAAAAGGGTATTAAGTCAATTTTAGAAAGTGATTAATACTAAATTAATGGTCTAAATGAAAACAAATATAATTTTAACCAAGTTGTAAACATGAAAATATATAAAGTAATAGGCATATTTTGTAATAATAAAGAAAAGAAACCTAATTAGCATACATGCCATTATTTTACTCAATGAATTGGAAGTAAAGCTGGCGTGAATAAACCTGAAACAAGCTATGTATGTTTATTGATTTAGGTTTGTATTGTTAAAGATCTAAATTTAAGGCCTTGTCTTTAAAGATATGTTTTTATTTAAAAAGTCAAACAATGTCATTAGCAACCGTGTTGCACCAGTTTCAATTTAGGGGAGCCCTTTTGGCGTTCAAAGTAGCGTTGAAAAGAAACAGTTTGATTGTAAGGTAAGTCTTGAGCATACATTAGATAGATGGGGTTTTTCCAATTCAATTGGTATAAATCATATTTGGGTATAAGTAACAAGGCAGAAGCATCAATGGCACCATGTCCTCGGAAAACCTTTTTGATTTGATCTCGAAGACGATCATATAGTACGTGACTAAATGCATTGAACTGCTGCTCGACACCTGTTTGGTGATAGTGGGTAAAGTCTTTACGTCGATTGATTATTGTGAAAAGATGTTCTTGTCGTTCGAATAAGTAGGGTACTTTTATCCCCTCAGATTTCAGTATCCACTAGTGTCCGAACTATCTACAACCTTGTTCACTGAATTGCTGACTTGAACTTTTATTGAGTGGATTTACTGTGAAACAGATGCTATTTGATAGTATAACTGTATTTATTTATTTCATGTTAGCTACTGTTATTCTCTAATGGTGATAAACTGAATGTTACCTTGGCAGATACACCCATTCAAATGGCTATGATCCAAGACCCATAATAATAGTTGCTTTGTATTATTTGCGCATGCTGGCCAAGCATTGTATTTCTTCCAAAGATGATATAGGTTTACCTCTTGTTCATACTCCATCGAAATGTACAGCACCCACAAGTTTCTATCAATGTGGCTTCTATCCAATCGTTCTTAGTATATATTTACAATTTGCGAGTGTCAATCCATCCTGCTCCTTTTCCTCTTGCCTGCCTGTGTCAGATAATACGATCTAAATACTATAAAACGTTTCACGGCTAATAAACAGGGTAGTTTCATCCCATCAATCACCTCTTCTTGTTTGGCTTGCACGCATGTCCTTGATTTTGACTTTTAGTTTAAAAAAGCTCTTACAAATGGGCCAAGCTAATAGGATTTTCACTTTAGGACTTGAATTTGTTCGTGTATTGATCCTACACCTGAACTCAAAGTGAAAACCCTGTTAGCTTGAACCCGATGATTACAAAGTAAAACAGTTTTGAAAAAAAAGGGAAAAAGAAAAGCACAGAAACAAAAATAGGGCTGCTGCCGGTTTTTATGCAATTGTTTATTTTCGTGCCAGCCAATTAAATTAATCTAACACTAGAATTATTTAAACACCTGAAAGTGGTATCATCAAACCATTCGCTGTTACAATAAATATCGTCGTACTTGGATTTGCTTCTTCAGTTCAAATATTTCATTCTCTTATTTTTCCAACGGTTCGGATAACAATATTGGCACATCATTCCATGAACCCTTCCACCGTCAGTTAGTTTATAAGTGAACTTTAAATGCTCGAGTGTTTCCTTTTCTTCTTGTATTTTATTTTGTTTCTCTTCTAATCAATTATAGCTGCTGTTTCTTTGATCAACTGTGTAGGTTATTCTTCTATCATTTTCTTTTAACACATTACATCACCCTAATAGTAGAATTAAACTTACCGCTGTCTGATTCAGATTGATGATAGCCTTGAGCTTTCAAACTGAATCTATCTGTTATATTCTTTCCGTGACAATGACATTCTGGTGCCTTGTATTCATCAAGCGGTACGCCATGACCAAATCAAAATAATTCATCAATAATACTAGGAGTATTAAAAGCATCATGTTATGCAGCAGCTTTTAAATACAACTTCAAAGCACACAGATAGTTTTTTAGCACACACCCTCTCCTTTCCTCTATAAATAACCACTACCAAGACATTCAATGATTTTCCTTTGCTGCTAAAATATACCATCCCAGTGTATTTTCGTATTGTTTCTACTCAGTCAAACATGCATGCCCAATCTTTTTCGAATTATCGCCACTAACGAAACATCCACTAACCGATACCTTATCAACGTTATATACATAATTTCATTATCTTGTCTTGCTTAAAATGTGATTGAAAAAGATCACAAATGAGTACCAAAGGAAATAGAAACAATAGCTAATTTATACCCTAAAACTATCGAGTTCTTTGAAGGAAATTTTGTAATATATAGTGAGGTTAAGCCACCACCACCATTACTACCAGTCATCATGACAATATAAAGTTCAATTCTTTTGGGTTTAAGAATGGTTGTCTTTGGGGATTTGTCTTTCTTGTGTGACAGCACTTTTTTTCGGAAACTTCATTGAAGTATCACAAAAAGATGGTATGCAATTTACAGGTTATAAGAATATTCACCCAAGTGATTTTAGATAATTTACTCTATACATCATTGTGTATTCTTTGAACAATATTTATTTATTTGATTGATCGGGACCATCATAATTAAGGTCATTATTGCTATCCTCATCTTCACTGGGAGTATCATAGTTAATGTCACCGACATCACTGTCTTCGGTATCACTATATTCAGACTCGTAATTAAGATCATTGTATGAATCGTCATGTTGATCATGATGACTTGGGCCACCATTGACTGGATTGATGTTATTATTTAAAGAACCTATGCTTTGTACGGTTGCTTGTTGTTGAATTCGTTCTTGCTTTAATGTCATATTTTCCTGCTCCAAAGCATCCATTCTTCGTTGTTCATTTGCTGCCAAGTTTTCCATACTCTGCAATAGATTTTTTAGGGTCTCCACTATATCATTCTCTCCTTGTTAATTTCCTTGACTTACTGTAGATATTATTTGGTTTTCACGATTCAAAGATACAATTACTTCTTCCTTTGATTTCAATAACTGTTCCAAAGTTGCATTTGATGCTTTCAATCGCTCCATTTCATTGGTGATATCTTTTTTGTCTTGTTCCATCGCTTGCTTCTCTTGTTTTAGCGAGTTTAAGATCTGAGTCTGTTGTATTGATGCTGAATGATATGCATCCTTTTCACTTTCCAACTGGTTGATTTTACTGTCTTTTGCTTGTAATTGCTGCTCACATTCGTCAATTCTGTGTTTTAATGACTGATTCTCGGTCTGAAAAGATACGGTTGTGCCGTCTTTTTCTTTTACTTGATGTTCGAGACTGTTGATTTTCAGCTTTAGTTCTTCAATTTCGCTTTGCAATGAGTCATTCATTTCTATTTGATGATGAACGGTAGATTTTTCACGTTGTAATAATTGGTTGTCATTTTTCAGTGATACGAGTTTTTTGGTGCTTTCTTTTGTTTGAAGTTCAAGATTGGGTTTTTCTTGTGTTAATAATTCAAGCTGTTTGGCTAGACTTTTAAAAGTGTTGCTGTCTTGCGCTAAAAGTTGAACTTGCTTCTTCAGTTCAAGTAATTCATCCTCGTTATTTGTAACAAAGCTATTCGCTGATTTTAAACTATGTTGTTTATCATAAGATAATAATACTGGCACATCTTTCCATGCCTCGTTTCCACCGTTCACCAATTTATATGTGATATTTAATTGCTCCAGTGCTTCCATTTCTTCTTGTGTTTTATGTTGCTTTTCTTCCAATTTTATTTTTTCTGCTTCAAGCATAGCTTCTGTTTCCTTGATCAACTGTTTGTGTGATTTCTCTATTATTTGATATTAATACATACAATGCAATTATACTATGTTTTAACTTACTTTTATCTGTTGTAGAGAGGTGACATCCTTGATCTTTCAATCTCTCTATATGTGTTTTGTCATTGTCGCGATAGTACCATTCTAGCGCCTTGTATTTATCAAGCGGTACACCATAGCCATTTTCGAATAATTTGCCAATACCACTAGCAGTATTAACAAGATCATTTTGTTGAGCAGCTTTTAAATACCATGTCAAAGCACACAGGTAGTTTTTTGGTACACCCTCTCCCTCATAATATAAAACACCAATATTATTCTGTGCAGTTGAATCATTTCTTCTTGCTGATAAAATATACCACCCCAGCGCTTTGTCGAATTGTTTCTTCTCATTTTTATATATACGCCCGATATAATTCATTCTCCAACTACCAGTGAGTCCCCAACAGGATACCTTATCACCTGTATACATAAATTCATTAGCTTGTTTAGAATCAATTGTAAAAAAAATAAAATAAAGAGTAGCCATTACCTTTTAAAGCAGCCTCAAGTTGCTCTTGGGTAAAGTTAGTTCCTGGTATCTTTGTCATAGCAAAAAGTGAATGTGTATTTGTGAGAAGAAAAGAAACGAAAAAATACAAATAAGAGTTGATGTTACAATCTCCATTTTATTCTCCTATCGTACAAAAGGAATAGCCACAGTGGGACAAACAATTGTGGAAACACGAAAATAAGCTTGTGCAATGAGTCTAAGTAAAGTTGGCAGTGACTCACGTAGTCTGATCAACGCTTTTTTTTTATTTGAAGTTGAGGTGCTTATCCTGACATTTACACCGCGAGAGTACTAGAAGGGTGCAAAATAAATTACTTTTTCTTATATTGAAACTCCACTTAAAGCCTTTTACTTGGATCATATTTTCTTTGTCCCTTGTTACAAACTTTATGAAGCGAGATCACAGATTATTTATTCTTCTTTCTCCTTTTCCTCTTCTTCGTTTATTTTGATTAGTCCACTCCTTTTCTCGCTTTTGTTATAAATACCAATTCCATCCATTTTTTTTATAGAGCATATATGACGAGCTCCATCTTTTTTTTAACGGTGCTCTTTGCCTTCATTGCTTCAGTATATGGCTCAATTATAGTGCCAGCCTCGATGGATACGATCCCCTCTAAAGGAGGTATGCTTTCAGCACAAGTCAACAGCTCATTATATCTTTTTGGTGGCCAGAACAGTACAGTTCCGTACAGCAACGAACTATATAAATTAACTCTGACCGACAGTACGTACAGCTGGGAGATTGTACCTCAGACAAATGCACCTGATGGAACCATCTTTGGAAAGGGATACATAACATCAGACAAACAACACATGGTTATTATGGGTGGTATCACCAGCACTACCAAGACTACCATGGTAGACCTCCAAATCTATACCTACGACTTTCTATCTCAGACTTGGACACAAGGTTCTATGACCATTGACAATGGTACCTTTAACAACAGATTGCACTTCTCCGCTACTTACAATCCCTCGACACAGGAAACGTTTGTATATGGTGGATGTAATACTGCTGACAGCACTTACTATAGTGATTTTTTCAAGTTGGATGCCAACTTCAAAGTTACAAGTTTGTCCACTCCTTCCAAGGCTCTTTATGGTCACACAGCGTCTTTAACGAGGTAAAAGTGACTTTTAAATTACGAATTAGAAAATGAACCTGATCTGACTAATTGTATATCTATTGTAATTGACATTGTATAAATTTTTAGTGACGGAAAAATTGTTGTTCTCGGAGGTGTCACCTCTGCCACTACTGGTAACGTGCTTGCAGATATGCAATCCGCGTTGGTATATAACATCGCCACCAACGCCTGGGAATATGCTACTCTCCAAGCCGCTACTGGTAACGTTTATCCTAAGTCCCGTTCTAGTCATATAGCAGCTATCAGTAAGTTTATCACTATTTATTATTTATTTTTCTAGAATATCACAGTCCATCTTTCTAACTTGTATATTTTTTAAATAAGATTCTGATGATCAAATTATTATTTTTGGTGGTAAGACTTTAATCTTTTTTTTAAAAAAAAAAAAAAAAAAAAAAAAAAAAAA
>VCJJ01001537.1:17853-61550 GCA_024139415.1 Backusella tarrabulga
TAAAACGCTGCTTCTTTCCTTTAGGTGACACTGATTCTACTCAAACCAACAAGCAATATTTCAATGATATTGCTACTTTAGATACAAAGACCTGGGCTTGGACTATCGATTCTCTTTCAGGTCCTCCACCTTCTAGTCGCTCCCTTGCATCTGGTGGACTTTTGGATGGAAAGAATCTTACTATAGCTTTTGGTAAGTAATGACTTATTTTCTTACCTTTGCTGTTTATTCAAAACTTTTTTATATCTATTTATTCAGGCCAATCATTGAGCACCTACTATAATGATATCAATGCTTACAGCTCACCCACTAAGTCTTGGGAAGTGCAGTTGAAAGAATCACCATCGAATACCAACACCAGCGCAAATGGTAGCTCACCATCAAATAGCAACAGTTCAAATAGTAACAGTTCAAATAGTAACAGTTCAAACAGTAACAGTTCAAATAGTAACAGTGCTGATTCATCACCGCATAACAGCAGTGGAGTATCCAAAGGTCTTATAGCAGGTGTTGTCGTTGCTGTCGTCGTCGTGATTTTGATTATCTTCCTTGTTTGGAAATTCAAATTCGGCTCAGGCATCAAATCCTGGTTGAAGGATCGTGCATCCTAATTTAGTAATTTAAAATGAACCTTTGCTTTGACAATAAGTTAATTCAAAAGGGCATTAATTCAATTTTTTGAAAGTAGTTAATATTTAATTAATAATTTAAAATAAATGAAATATAATTTTAGTCAAGTTATCAGCATTTGGTAAAGTAACAATATAATGAATATATATAGACATATTTTTGTACTGACACAGAAAAGAAACATAATCAGCGTATACACCATTATTTTACTCGGTGAACTGGTGGTAGTGTGGGTGTAAATAAGCCTGCTACTAGCAGTGTATGTTTATTGATTTAAATTTGTGTTAGTGAAAGGCTAAATTCAAGGCCATGTCTTTAAATATATGTTTTTATTTAAAAAGTTAAATAATGTCATTAGACAAGAATAAAAGTTTACTAATTTTAAACATGCATGCATCTACATGAATGATATCAGTACATGTATTTGTATTCTGTATTTGTTTCATTTGTAACCGTGCTACATCAGCTTCAATTTAGGGGAACTCTTTTGGTAATCATAAGTAAAGTCTTTAGGTCGATTGGTTGATTGGTTGATTGTGAAAATATGGCAGACGTAAGTTTGTCGAAATGCTGTGTTGAAATTCGATTGAGTAGAGTACTATATCCCCCCAGATTTTAGTATCCACTAATGTTATAATTATCTACAGCCTCGTTCACTGGCACTGACTTGACTTGAATTTCGATTGAGTGGATTACTGTCATTCCCCCAAATTATCAGTATCCGCTAGTGTTGGTGCTATTTACAATGTGGGTGCCTCGCTCACTGAAATGTTGATTGGGTTTATGATTGCGTGGCGTACTGTTATCTCCCCCAAGATGATCGGTATCCATTGTCTTCATCATCGAATCGAATGTAAGAGTAGCTTTTTTTCTTGAGCGATTGGGTATCATGTTCATTTAAAGAATCGAGTTGAAAGATTGGTGCCTTTTTCACCCATTGTTTTTCCAGAACTCATATGAAAGGACACTATACTGAGCTGATTAGTAAAAAGATAATATTAATGCAATTTTAGGACTTGCATTTGTTCGTGCTTGGTCCTACACCTGAACATAAAGTGAAAATCCTGTTATATTGAGCCCGATGATTGTAAACTAAGAGAGGTTTGAAAAAAAAGGGAGAAAGAAAAGCACAGGAAAAAAAACCAGCCTTCTGCGGCTTCAATATGTAAGTCAGTGTTTGTTCGCGTCAGCCAATCAAATTAATTTAACGCATCGGGTTCATTTATACACCACTAAAATGGTGTCATCCAAATCATAGTCAAATTTGCGGCTTGAAAGTTATGAAGCGTAAGCACGCTTATTTTTCCCCTTTAAGTCAGTAAACAGAAAATTATATCAACTTTACCTTGTTTATTGTAAGTAAAAAAATGACTATAAAAGTATACAGTGACGTCAAAAAAGACTTTTCCTGGTCGAAGATGTGGCACTACTTGAATGTGATACATGATCAAAATAATAAGCCGCTGTAGGTTACAGAGAGGCTGATTAAATGTTCTCGGTTGCAAAATTAAAGCTCCCGGTCGGTCTATTGGCATAATATAAAACCAAATATGTCAGATACGACCGCCAACCCAATTAAATATGACCAATAGTCTGAATTTTTGTAACAAAAACACTTACCAGCCCAATTAATTCAGCCAGTTCCTCGGATTTATTTTTATATCACTTTGATTTTAGTATTTATGCGTGCTCTGAAGTTATCTATTTGGTAGATATCCTAAAAAAACATTCATTTGATACTATTACATAGTTGCTGAATACTATTCATAGATGTCTTTTTGAAGAAAGTTCCATGAAATTAAGCATTGGCTTCATGAAAAGTAAGTTCCTTGAAATTTACTTTCTGCGGTTAGTATAAGCTTCTTATTTATTGTAAACACTCAGCCTGGCACAACCTTGGTTATTTAGAGAAGAATCAATTAGAATTGAAAAGTATAAATACAGGTAAATCAAAAAAAAATCTCGTCCTTGTTCCTTTTTCTCAAAAGCAAATAATAAAATGTCCACATTTAAAAAATTGGTATTGTTATTTTCCATTCTAAGACTAATACAAAAAAAAATAGACAGAGAGAATAGAAACTAATACTACCTATGTAGAAAGATGGTTTCTTAACATGTAGATCTGCTAAAATCTATGTAATCGTGGCCGTGTTTCAATTCATAATAGCTCTTGGACTAATGCCAGCTGTGATAATTTTAAGGGATTGGGGTTTTATTACATTTACCGGCGATCCAATTTTTTATACGGAACAGGTCATGTATATACTATTTGAAGCACTCAGACTGTGGCTAGTCTTGGATAGTGTAAGAAAGGAACCCAATGCATTTTTTGAAATGTACTCATTCCGGTATTTTTTTTAAAAATATTCTTTTTCGATAATCTAGATTGTTCAAAGGGATTCACTCACGACCTATGCAACTGGTGTATTGGCGGTTATTGCGCTGGCAAATAGTGTTGTTGTAAATATAATTGCGACTGTGTAAAATATATAAATCACTTAATTAACATATTTTCAAGACATTACGTGAAACTCTTGATCCAATAGATTTTTCCAACACTGTACCGACTGTTACAATTATTCAAGGCGTGTGTAGCTGTTCCTTGATTGTGTTAACTTTTCCAGCTTTATGGGCTGCTTTCAAAATGCCAAAGGATTCTGGCTGGGCTGTCTACAAAAAAGTTGGAGCCAACATAGAAGTTCAAAGTAAGTAAACTACACACATTTATGAATTTAATGAAATTAAAAATGTACCCAACAGAGAGATATCGAGTTGTCCAGTTCTTCACGTTGGCACTCAAGTTTAATGTATTCTTCGAGTTTATATACTTTCAGTTGCTAGTTTCATGGTGTTATGGATGGGACTATTCTATTAGAGAAATCTTGACCTATTTTATCGCCATTTTTTCACTTATAATTGCTAGAGAAGCAATTGCGAGGGAAAATCATATTCTAATGATCATGGCGTTGTTCATGCAGATCGAATATCTAGTTGTTCTAGTAAATTTTGCAGATATATCACTTTCGCTCTTATTTCATTCGCCCGTATTTTTAATCAACAGTAAGTATTTGCTTAAAAAAATAGGGTGTTGAAGCATACTAATCCTTTTGATACTATAAAGCTGTATGCAGTATTTTATGCTGTCTGGTAAGTTATAATACAAATTTATAATCATACCATTCATTTATTTACCTCTTTCATTTTAGGGAACTATACTCCTTGGTGTCCGGTGTCTTTTCAATTTCAATAAAGGTTTAAAAAAGCATGGTGAGTTATCTAAAATGATGACAATGATGATGCATTTATCTAAATTTATAAATCTATTTAGTACAATGGAGCTTTTTAGGTCTAAGGAAACGTTTCGAATCAATAGAGACACAGAGTAAGCAAGATACCTCAGAGGGGTTGCTATCTACAAAAATTGAGATGCCAATCAATAGATATTAGCATAATAATGAATAAAGAGAAAAATATAAAGTATATAGCTGTATAAATAGACTGTATAAAATGTGCTCTCATCTATCTGTTGATAAACAAAAGCATTTTTTTTTTAAAAAAAAAGACATTATTTGTCCCCGTAATATGCAAGCCCTGATAAATGTAGCGGCTTAATGACCGCCACTTAGACTTTTAGTTAATGATGAAAGACCAGTGCAATGGATAAGGATATGAGAGTTATTTGGAAAAGGTACAGTCAAATTTGAATGCCGAAAATGTTCTTGAATAGAGTAATATCAATTTGGAATACTTTTAGATGCTCTTACTCCACTCTTTTTTGCCTTTTTTAGAGATGCTAAATGGCCAATTAAATACATAATATCAAGACCTCCATAATGGAGCTATCCAACATCCAGGTATGAGAATATTATTTCTCTCTATAAAATGAAACTATAAGAAAAGCATAACTGTTAAACTGTTTCAATCTAAAACGTTTTTGTATCACAAATGTTGCTTTTAGGTGTTTAGCGTAAAAAACCACGATCCAATTTTTTAGAGAATCAGAATGGATTGACTGCGGCATGAAAATTTCTACAACAGTGTAAGTAACTCTCCCAAAAAAAAACTTTTTAAACTGGGAACATTTGGGGAAACCATTCGAAGATATAAAAAGTCGAGTGGCTACTTTTTCATAGTGGCATCCTTACTCATATCTCCGGTTGTGAAGCCGTGATATGTCGGAACGGAACGTAAACACAACGTACAGTAACTCTAGAGAGTGGCGTTCCTTAAAGACTTGCTTGTAATTTTTATTATATCTATTTTGTATAATAAACGGTAATTCCTTTTCTCGGTCAACGCAATCTTTTTTTTTAAGGGAAACACATGCATTCTATTAATTATAACACTTTTCACTCTTTATTTAATTCTGCTTCCATACAGAATCTGGTTATTATTTTTTTTATGTCTTCTCGTAAACTTCAATAACATGCTATCCCTTTCTTTGGCTGTCGGTGCCAGATCAATCAAGAAGGGTGTGATTTCATCGTTGGTCCAGAGTGGCTTTACCGCAAAAAGAGCAGCAAAACGTTGTGGAGGGTGTGTTGAGAGTTCAGTGACGGGATAATATTGGATATACTTCTGGATTGATTGGCCTTTGGACAGTTCTTCCGTAATGCACATATCGGCAATCATCTCTAACTTGGGCTCGAATAAATCGTGACCCAGTTTTGACCAAACCTCCATAAAGTCCTCTACTTCCCATTTCTTATCCTAAACCCTACTCTGTTAATACTTTGTCTTTTGCGTGAATCCAATTCCTTGATTTACCTTCGGATGTGTAAGTAACCAACCACCCAAAAATCGGCAGATCCTTCGATCATCCATGTGTAACTGATCACCATCCATCATGCTATCGTCATCCACCCAGTTTAGAAGTGCGGCAGATAGAATCGCATCGGGGATGATATCATCCTCGTCCATCGATGCCATTTCAGTTACAATACACTCCTTTGCCTTGCTGCTCGTCAATTGGCTGATGGGGATTCCGAGAATCAATATATTCGTCATCAATGCATCAAATAGGCGTAATAAATAGTCGCTATCAAACACTCTATATTTTCCATTGTATTCGAATGCACCTCGTTCTCGCAGTGCTTGCTTTAGCTCTTGTTCACTGGCTTGTACTGTTGTCAAAAGCTCTTGTTTGCTATAAAACACCTATCATTTATCGCCATTAGTATTTAACTCCCTTTCAACTGTCCTGTTAATATACCTTATCTTGGTGCGAACTCTCTTTTTGTGAGCCGCCATAAACCGTGGGTCTTAAGAGTTCGTCTAGCCGCCCAATACGTGCAATGCAGCTTGACAGTTCAATCGACCACGACAGGTTATCTTGGATCTTGTACTGATCGCCACTTGTTAGAAGCACAAGTGAATTGGATGTATTCGCTTGTTTGACAACATAAGTTTTAGATTCCGTGCATAAAACAGCTTCGTCATCAGCAAGTCCTTTGATGGCAATGCTTTTTTATTTTGAGAACGTGTGTGAGTGACTATTTTTGATAATGCTCGCTCTCCTTCTTCTTACTTTTGACCCGATTCAAAAGTTTCTACTAATTCCGGGGAGCTTAATTCAACTAGAGTATATGTGTCGCTTTTAAAGTCTTGTGCGAATATTAATTCTTTCTCCATTTTCTGTTACTTTTGTTGAGAGGATTAAAAAGTATTAAAAAAAGTTTTTTTTTTGTTTCTTGACAATTCCCAAAATGGTAATCGACTACTCTTTTGCACGCGTCCAATCGTATCATTGAAGGCGTTCAAGTCCATCACAGGGACACAAATAGACATACAAATCACAATTGTAATTTGTACCAATGAATACAAGAGTCCAAGATATTTCTCTCTAAAAAAGATCATGTATTTGTGATATGAGAATGCCATTGCAGCAATGTACACTGTCCATAATAAACACATGTTATTGTGTCATACAAAAGAGGAGAGCTTTGATAATAAACCAGTTATTGTTTTACATGCCCACTTTGGCTGACTGTCGCTCTCTTCTTAAAAAAATATTTTATCTCGTCTTCTTTCTTCTACGCTATACTATTATTATTTATCATGTTAAAAATGATGCACAAACCAAGCTTATTTTCCTAAGAGGATGCCACCATCTACCTTAAACCATTGTAAGTTTAATCAAAGCATGGGGCTGAAATATTATAGGCTGACAACATTCAAATGTGATAGTAGTCTTCGTAAATACATGCACTTTGTTAATGCAGCGCTAAGATGCTATCGCAAAAAAAAAGTTTCCAAATGGGTTAAATTTCCAAAAACTAGACTCGTGTATTTCTCAAGACAAATCGAATATGATAAAAGAACTTTCTAGTCCTGTTGCAATTACTGTATCATGATTTATTATCTATGATAGTCACCACTGGTGAGGAAAACGAGAACATAAAATGCCAAACAAAGGGAAGGTTATTGGTGTCGGACAATAGTCAGAAGTGGAAGGAACGTGGCGTTGGAACATTTAGATTCGGCACAATAGAAACGCAAACAAATGAAGAAGGAAAGCCTGAGACAAAGCTTATCAATTATGCTCTTAAACTTGCCAATCTAAAGAAACCAAGAAGTCTATAATTTCATCCTATTCACTGCCCTGATTCAATGATTGAATCTTGCAATTATATCATTGTATTTCATTTTTTATATAAAATCATGTAACCTACTCCTCTTTTTTTATGAAAAAAAAAATCATGATGACAGTATTGCTATTAAATATAAGCAACATTAGTCATTCTCCCGAATAAGCTCTAACTGATAAGAATTCCCATTATTGATTGAAATCTCTGAAACAACTTGATTAACGTGAGGCAAATACAACGCGCTTATTGGCTAAAGTCATCGTCATAATCTGACATATGTAAGACCTGTCTTTTCTGCGCATTGAGAAAAAGGGACATTTTATAATAATGACATCTGAAGTTGAATTATATATATATAAAAAGGCCCGCGTACATTATAAGAAGATCAATCCTTCTAAAATTAAATAAAGACTTTCGTTAATAACGAGAAAATGACACGCTTGTGTAATAATAATAAAAAACAATTCACTACACACAATAACTTAATTTTTACCATAAACAAAATCATTCCTAATTCATTTTTATGATTGCCTATTGATGGATTGAATCAGGGACTTTGATAACAACTTTTCAAAGACGACACAACAGGCAATTTATTCATCTTTGGGAAGCATCAAATCTAGAATTTTCTATTCGATTGCAATTTGGAATTTATTTATGTACCAATATTTGACTATAAAATTGAATATTATTCTCTAGAATGATCGCTTTGATGTCATAAAAAATATCATGAGCATGATTTACAAAGAAAATATTTTAAAATGATGAATCGCAGTTACAAAAAATCGAAATAGTTCTTTTTTTTTGTGTGTAATGGTAAACTCCAAAGCGATGGTAAGCGCAATTATAGGGGCTACTTAATGTATTATACCAATTGAATTAACTTCCAAATGAATCAAACTATACCTTCATTCTTGTCGAAACTATTAACGTCATTACTGAGTAACAATGGATCTATATTCTGCAAAACACAATCTAGATCACGACAACAAAACCAACTTGTCATTTGTTTTAAGAAAGTATACTCGGGAAAAAGGGAATCAAAAATAGTGTTACTAAGTTTTCATTAAAGGCAAAGATAATACATGTGATAAGTGATGGACAGATTCTTGAGAAAGCTCAACTCTAAAAAAAAATGATGGAAAGCGATTTCAGCCAATCGCACAATTGGCGCAGCCATCGTTTAGAGTGGTTGAACTAAAATTGAACAACAGATCCTTCTACTGCATACCTAAAAAAATAATAATAAATAAACAGATTAAGCGAATGAGAAAAAAAATATAGTATCTTAGTCTTCTTAGCTGCCATCTTGAACAAAGGTATGTTCAAAGAAGAGGCCAATGCATTAACTTCAATGTTCTATCAGAAAAAAAAAGTTTTAAAAAAAAAAAAACTAAGTTACGTCCAATCAGATATGATTTCGACGTTCATTTACACGTTATATTCTTAACATTGGTTTTTATGCCTTCTATTTTTCTGAGTTTTCCTAACTGACACCACCACCCTTTTTGAAAAGAAACTCAAGAAAGATATATTTTGGCAAAAATATATAAAAGAAAGTCTGATCCGATCGCTTCTTTTTCGCTACAAAATATTTTTTTATGGATAATCAAGAAAAAGTCACATCGATTCAATTCTCCAAGAACACAACCGAAAAGACCAAGGTATCTCATAATGAACGGGCCTCCCGTGCCTCATCCATGTCGAGTGATTCCGACGGAAAGTCTGTCATGCGTAACTACCTGATGCGCAAGATGAATTTGATTCGTAGAAGTTCCCAAAGTAACATTGTTACTGTACAGGGCCCTCCGTACCATACAATGACCGTTGATACCGTAGCTGATCTCCTTAAAACCGATGTTTGCGATGGTCTCTCGGATGATGCAGTTGAACAGAAGCGTGCTGAACATGGAAATAATGAAATGGAGGGTGACGGTGGTGTCAATCCTGTCAAGTTGATGTTGAAACAGTTTTTTAATGTCATGGTGCTTATCTTGTTAATTGCAATGGTAAGAAAATGAATTCAATCCTATAAATTGTATACTTATACCTCTTATCCATTAGATTGTTTCTTTTGTATTCAATGATTACATCGAAGCAGGTGTCATCTTATTTATTATGATTTTAAATGCATTGATTGGTTTCTTCCAAGAATATAAAGCTGAACGTACAATGGAATCTCTTCGTGAAATGGCTTCTCCTACAGCTCAGGTTATTCGTCATGGTCAACAGATCACTATATCTACTCGTGAAATTGTGCCAGGTGATATATTGGTTTTCAAGAATGGTGATGTGATCGGTGCTGATTGTCGTGTCTTTGAGTATGTTCGTTATTAGTAATACATAAAATTATAAAATACTAATTATTTTTTATAGATCCTTCAACATGGATGTTGATGAAGCTTTACTTACTGGCGAATCTCTTCCTGTAAACAAAGAGTAAGTATCCCCTTTTATTATATACTTGTTTCGAAAACTAAACATGAAAATAATAGAACTGGTGTTATCGAAAATGAAGATATTCCCTTAGGTGATCGTGTAAACATGTGCTATTCTAGTACTACCCTTTGTAAAGGCCGTGGCAAAGGTATATCATTGATAAAAAAAAATAAGACCATGAAACTAAATCAATATTTATAGCCATTGTCACTGCTACCGGTATGCAAACTGAAATTGGTAAAATCGCCAAACGTCTTATGGACAGTGGTGAAAACTCCCGTACACCCCTTCAAAAATCATTGGATCGTATGGCCCTTGTGCTCTTGGCCGTTGCTATCATCTCCCTTATTATTGTGTTTGGCGCTGCCAAGTTTCAGATTAACGATATGGTTGTACTCTATGGTATCTCCACTGCCATCGCCGTTATCCCTGAAGGTTTAATTGCTGTTGTTACCTTGACACAGGCCTTTGGTGTACATGCCATGGCCAAAAGCAATGCTCTCGTTCGTCGCTTAGTAGCTCTTGAAATGTTGGGCTCTGTCACAAACGTATGTTCTGATAAGACGGGTACATTGACCCAGTCCAAGATGGTGTTGACCCGTTTCTGGCGCCCTGATGCTGGCTACTCTAAAGTCTCTGGTTTAGGTTTCGAGATCCAAGGTGATGTGACCTCTGAGGAAACCTCCAGTGTCATTGATAAGAATACTTTGGATGAAGGCATGACCCATTTGGTTCATTCTGCAGCTCTTTGCAATATGAGTGAAGTCCGCCAGCAAAAGGAAACCGGTGAATGGTATGGCTTGGGTGACCCCACCGAAATTGCTCTTCAAGTATTTGCTCACAAGTTTGAAATGGGTAAACCTACCTTGACTGATGACCAGCATGGTTGGAAGCTTATCTCTGAATATCCTTTTGATTCCTCCATCAAGCGTATGAGTGTTCTTTGCGAATCCAAAGAAGATGACACTTCTGTTATTGCTTTTACTAAAGGTGCCACTGAACGTGTTCTTGAATGTTGTACAGGAGTCTTTATCAATGGCGAAAGGAAACCCATGAACCAGGCTGATATGCAGGCTTTGATCCTTCCCAATGTTGAGACTTTGGCTAAGGGTGGATTGCGTGTCTTGACTCTTGCTACTCGCACCATCGGGAAGCCCAGAAACCCTGAAACAAAGGAAATGCTGCCTGTTGTCTTTGAAACCTTCAAGAGAGAGCAAGTAGAAGAGGATCTTACCTTTATTGGCTTGGTTGGTATCTATGACCCCCCTCGTTCTGAATCAAGAGACGCTGTATTGAGATGTCACGAAGCTGGAATCACTGTACACATGCTAACTGGCGATCACATAGCAACTGCCACTGCCATTGCACGCGAAGTTTCCATCTTGCCAACCCACGGAAGTGTGGACGAACTTGTTATGCCAGCCACCCAGTTTGATAAACTTACTGAAGAACAGATTGACAAGTTACCTGAGCTACCCTTGGTTATTGCACGCTGCAGTCCTGATACGAAAGTAAAGATGATTGAAGCTCTTCATCGTCGTAAGAAGATCTCCGGTATGACTGGTGATGGTGTCAACGACAGTCCTTCCCTTAAGGAATCTGATATTGGTATTGCTATGGGTCAAGGCGGTTCTGATGTTGCTAAGCAAGCCGCTGATATTATTTTGGTTGATGATAACTTTGCCACTATTGTTAGTGCCATTGAAGAAGGTCGTCGCGTTTTTGCCAACATCTCCAAGTTTGTTGTTCACATGGTCTCTGTTAATGTCGCTGAAGTAACACCTTTGCTTATCTGTTTGGCCTTCCAAAGTAGCACCGGTGGTATTGTTTTCCCCTTGTCCCCTATCCAGATCTTGTTCAATAACTTGATTACCAGTGCCCCTCCTGCCATGGCTTTGGGACTTGAAGATGTTGATCCCATGCAAATGAAAGTTCCTCCTCGTACTGATAAACAAAGTTTGTTTTGCTTTAACAATGTCCTGGATATTCTCTACTATGGTATCATGATGGGTTTGATATGCTTGGCTAATTATGCTATTGTCATCTACGTTTACGGTAGCGGTGATCTCGGCACAGATTGCAACGGTGATTGGAATCCTACTTGCGATGATGTCTTCCGTGCTCGTGGTGCCCTCTTTGTTACTATGACTGTCTTGCTTCTTCTTCACGCTTATACATGTCGTGATTTGAAAAACCCTGTTTGGACTATCAAAGGACTCACTAAGAAACCAAATTACTATATGCTTGCTAGCTGGGTGTTTGGTTTTGGCATCATGTTTATTGTTCTTTATGTCCCTGTGTAAGTACATATGTTTAGATTGTTTCTGTGGCATATTTAATTAACTCTTTTATTGTTTTTCTTAGATTGAACACTGTTGTCTTTAAGCACCTTCCAATTACTTGGGAATGGGGCATGGTAGCTGCTTCTGTTGTAGTTTATATTATCTTAGCTGAATTTTGGAAACTTTTGAAGAGGTGCTTTTAATTAACTTGTATATAGTACTATTATTATTGTTATAAATTAGAATATAAATAAATACAGTAAACAAAGGAGGAAGTGAAGAATACCCCCATTCATTTTGGATGGAAATTCTCTTTCTTTTTTTTTAATATCACACACAATTGTTGATCATTATTATGCAAACCACTAATATGGTTTCAGGAGCCAATCGTTCTGTCAAAGCTTAAAAATATTTTGGTATTCCGCCATATTTTTCATTTGACAGATTGTAAATAAGAAAGATCTTTTTTCAAATAGCTGAGGTAGGCCAATTTGAAAAGAAAGAAGCACCAGAAAATGGTCAATAAAATCCTGTCTTATTTGTAAAGTCATTTGACATCATTTTTTCTAAATATTTTTAGAAAAAAAAAGCACGTTTCCTATTGTTTGTTTGTTCAACAATGCAGTTTTTTTTTTTTTTTAATACATGTAAGACTATTTTTTCTATTTTTTATTAAATAAGCAAGACATGTCGATAAAGAAGTGCCCGCATTAAGCAATATGATATCAGCTTGACTTGGTGCTAATCACATTGAATATATGCACAAATGAAGAGAGTGCTGACTTTGTAGTACAAGCCATGGAGATTATAGTGAGTAAGTCATTTACTTTTAACTTTCTATTTGGACGAATAGAACTTGAAGAACAACTTATTTAAGCAGGTGTTTAAAAATACAAAAAAAGAAGGAATGAGAGAATGACTTGACATTACAATTGTCGCCAATTGCAAAAAGTGCTGACGATATTTGAAACACGAGTACTTAAAAGCGAAAGACGGTGATAAAATAACTTGGTATCATTGAGTGTGTGCGTGTGTGTGTGTACTCCTTTAAAAAAATGATTAACAGTCCTCTTTTTTTTTGCACTTCGTTCTCCGTTATTTGAATAAAGAAATATTTATTTTTCCCACCTCTTTTTCTTTTTCCTTTTTACCTTCTCTCTCTCTTTTTGTTTCTTTTTGTTTTTTTTAAAAATACATGATATGATGATGGATTCATCCGAAGAAACAATTCCCACAGTCACACAAACACCCGCTTCACCAACACAAGATGCTGTGGATGATAAATATAAGAAACTGAAGCGTAAATTAAGGGAAATAATCGAGGTAATACACACACGCTATTCACCAAGTGTTTTAGAAATAATAAATTAGTATTTTTTAGTTGAATACCATATTAAACAGGGATTATTCCCGTGCTAGAAAGAAAATAAAGGCTTTAAAAATTGAAAGAAAGTAAGTTTACTATTATAAATAATCGCTGCTTTTATTTTACTTATTTTCTTACTTTTTTTCTTGAAAAAAATAAAAAATAGTATCTTATTGGATAATATTAGCCGTGCAGAAGACGCTACTTCAGATGATAGTGATAGTGACTTGAATAGTAATGGATCTGATTCAGATAGCGACGTAGATAGTAAGGAATCACCATACATACATAATATATGGAATAGAATACTTATTTACCTTTATTATTATTATTATTATTATTACCACTTTAAAGTAATGTCATCAAAGTTCATTAGACCAATGTCATCTGTAAAGCATCAGCAACAACAACAGCAGCAACAACAACACCCCACTCGTGAATTAGCAACCGTCGCTTCTGCTCCACCCAAACGATCAAAAATTACTCGTATTACTGTAAAGACACGTCGTGTACAGCCTATCGACCGAGATAGCGACGGTAATCCTAAACTACCTCAACAAATTGGCGTTTTGACCGTACTGAATCTGGGTCATATTGTAAGCGACAGAGATACGTTTCATAATGAGCGATACATTTTCCCTGTGGGTTATACAGTGAGCAGGTATGTATCATCATCACTATTGCAATGATTTGTCTGATACTTATTTCTTTTGTAAATAAGAACTTATCCTAGTATGGTTGATCCTACCAGTAACACTGTCATCACTTCAACTATTTTGGATGGAGGCGACGGACCACGTTTTCATATTGTAGCAGCTGACATGCCTGACGAACCCATTATTGCTAATTCAGCGACAGGCGCTTGGACAGTCGTTGTGCGTCGCTCAAACGAGATCCGACACAGAGAACATTCTAATTCAGCAAGTGGACCTGATTATTATGGCTTCAAACACCCTACCATTGCAAAATTGATTCAAGATTTGGCTGGTGCCGATCAATTAAAAAATTATGTGTGGCAGAATTTCGAAGAAATGGAACCAAGGGCGGCTAAGGGTGTCATGGCAGCAGCCGAAAAGAAGCGTGGAAATTTGGAACAAATGGGAAATGCAAATAGAAAAGTGCCTAAAGCACCAACTATCGAAGGAGGAGGGGAAGAAATGGAAGAAGAGCATAGCAGCAATGTTGAATTAATATAAGGAGAAGAGAGAGAGAAAATATACACATACGCACATACAGCACCCAATTTGTACTTTAGTATTATTATTTTATATATACATAAAAACCCTTCTTTTATTATTATTATGATTAGAATGTGTGTTTATTATCATTTCATTTATTCTATTATATATGATGTCCTCAGTTAAACAATACATTAATATCGTTATTGGTTGTCATGAGAGCGAGAATTCCTTTTCCTTTCTTTTTATAACCAGTCTTAACATTGGTTGTGTTGACCTTATAAGTAACATCTTCATTGATGGCAACATTGCCTTGACTTGTACGCAGGGAGAAACGACCCTCGAAATTATTTGTCTAAAAAAAAAGTAATTGCATTAATTTATGCTGCAAGTCAATACAACAACAAAAAAAGCTTACCACATTTAAATCTACTCTTCCGTTACTAGAAGTCACTCGAACTTCACTGTCCTTTGCCTCTGCAATGGAGGCTACAATAGGTCCATTGGATCCTCGAATAGTAATGGTCTCTGCCTCAATGCGATTCAAATAGATTGCTTCATTGGTGCTTGATACTTTGATGGATTCGCCGCGCAGGTCATTGGAGCGAATGACACCATTACTTGTTTCAATACGGATGTTATCCTCAGCAGACAGTGTATCAATGGTTTCTATAGGACCGTTTTGATTGAGGATATTGAGTTTGCTATCGGCTTCCACGCCCTTACTAATCTGAATGGGACCATTGGAATTCTCGATATGTACCGTTTCCTTTGCTTCGATTTGGTTTGCAAGGATGTAACCATTGGAATTGACAACGGAAAGATCATCACCAGCCCAGTTACCAAGCACAACGTTACCGTTTGTATTACGGACATTCATAAGGGTGACATGGAGCGGGAAGAGTTTGATATCGACGTTCTGCACATCCAAAAAGAGTCTACTGGCATATTTAGGTAAGCCAATGGTGAGATTGACATCGATGCAGCCTTTATCTTGTGGGAAATCAAGTATGAGGGTGGTCAGTTCTCCTTGGGTAATGTCGTATTTCATCTCCTTTTGTAATTCATTTGGTGCAAATTCAACATCGCTTGTAATTAAACCTTGTTGATCATTAAGGGGCTTGACGGTAATTTGACCAGTTACTTTGCCTTTAAGCACTAATTTTATATTACGTGCAAATGAAAGTTGATGCGGCAATGCGTCCCACAATGAGGCTGGTTCCCCCTTGCATAAAATCGGATCGGATACAGTGCTTGTTTCTGCAACAGTTGTTTCAGTAACCACATTTGTCATACCGTTTGTATCCATAACTTCAGTGATGGTGGTAGTCACATTCTGCTCAGTAAATCCATTTGATTCGATGACTTCAGTAATCGTAGTAGTCGATGTGATATTATCTTGTTCTGTCACGATACTTTCTTCTTGTATTTCGGTAGATTCTATCTGTGGGCTTGGCAGCACCACGGTTGGAGTTTCCTGAGGAGGAGGAGCCACTGTTTCCTTTTGTTTTTTCATACCATTTGTTTCAGATGTTTCTGTGGATACAATAGCCTCTGGTTTATCGAGGTTCCTGACTAATAACAATACAATCCAGATGAGCGAGAGAGCGAATAGCATCTTGTACCATCGTTTTAAAAATCGAAAGATTTTAGAATTTGGTCTTTTGTTATCGGTATTATCCAAGCGCAATAAACCAACTTGTTGTTCTCGTTGTTCATTATATTCTGGACTTTCAGAAGGATAAGGTGGTGGTAAATCCGAAACACTTGAGTTGTATTCTTAAATAAATAAACAAAATATAAATATTTTAACATGAGAAAAAAAAAGATTTTGCTTCATGGACATGGTATGTAATTATTATTGAGCATTATTTACCTGTTTTATTATAGTAAAATTTTGAATTTGTCATTTATAATTACAATATATAAAATAGAATAATAATTAGCAAAGAAGAAGAAAAAAGAAATGATGAATAGTAAAGTCAAGTTGGAGAAAAAAATAGCTCCTTATATATATGCAAATTGTGAGCTAAAATTAAAGGTATAAAGTAGCATGTGCCATTGAAGTCTTGATAGTGACTCTAGCCTTTCCTTTTTGGCCATATTTAGTACACACTCCTTTTGTGCATGTTCCCTCATCCTTTGTAATTGTGACGTCTGTGCCTTCGCTTTTTGTTACAACTTCGGTTGATGCATGAGAAGTCTTGACCATGAATTCACCAGCAAAGTTACGAGGCATAAAGACCTTTACCGGAGCCTGGGACGATTCAATATTCACCTCAGCATTGGGTCCAAGATCATCAATATGAAGTTCAATAGGAGCATTCGATGACTTGACATTTAATTCAGTAGATACGGTCAGATTTGTCAAAATAATAGGAGCATTTGATGTTTTTAGTTTGACATATTCACCCTGAATCATTGTATTAAATTCGAGAGGGGCATTTGATGTTTTAATACTGATATATTTTGACAAAACGGTTTGTCCTCTCAGAATCACGGGGCCGTTGGATCCTTCGGCTGAAATTGATTTTCGAGAAACAAGGTCACCGTCGACTATCATTGTACCATTGGAGCACTTCAATACAATAGCTTCTTTTGCTTCAAGTGTACCGCGAATCGACATATTGCCATTGGAAGTGCTGATGCTACATTCTTTACCAAACCAATTTTCTGTATACTCAAAAGCCATATTCTTTCGCTTGATATCCAACGTGTCCGCAGTGTTTCCTAAGTTTTCCGTTGATTCAGAGTCACTGCTATCGTTATCATTAACTGGATTGGTTGGTTGGCTCATTCCCCTGGTATCGTTAGAGCTACATGAATCTGTATTCTTTTCATCATTGAACCACGATCCACGTTCACCAGTCATACTTCTAGATTGCATATTTCGACCACAGCTACTGGAACCATAGTTATACGATGTTTCTCTGCCCTTTCCTTTCCTTGCATTTCGTCTTTCGCGTCTCGATTGTCTTTTTTCAAGTTTTCGTTGTCTGCTTTCCAATCTGCTATTGATAATTGAACTGACCATACTAAAAGCGGCTTGGCCTATTTGACCCACTACTGAACCCCTGCTGCTGCTACTACTACAGGCGTCATTTTCGGCAGAGTAAGGCCTGGGCTGCTGATAGCCACGCTGGTGGGGTTGGGGCACTTGTGTATTAACAGGGTTATGATCTGGGGGAGTATAATCGTGTGCTGTGGGTGTGGGTGTATAGGGAGGTGGAAGGTCTCTGTATAAATTAAAAAAATTAATAAAAATATTAAATTTCAATCATTTTTATTCATTTACTTTTCTTCGTATCCTATGTGCAGATGAAAAGGAGTAGGTTAATATCGTATTTCATATAATGCATAATAATATTACTTTACCTCTGGTCATGGTTTATGATAATTATTACACAATTAATTTGAAATGAATTAAAAATTATTAAAGAAGGGAAAAAAAGGAAAAAAAAAGACATCACTCGAAAGTTTTTATATCAATTGCCAAGAAAAATAAACTAAAGGCTAAAAAAGGAAATCATAGGCAATTTTTTTTTTCGTGACTCTAATGCCAAGACTGCGCCATTCTCACGCGCCACACTACTTGGTATATTTTTGATTAAATCAGCTTAACATTGTTAAATGCTTTTTGAGAAATAAATTCAATTTACGATTGCTTTTATTACAATTAAACATACATTTCATTATCATTTATTAATGGAATAAAAAAACAAATTATATTAATAAGATTGGATCATCAAATAACTATTAAATTTTAAAAATAGAATAAAACGAATGGAATTTCTTGTATTTATCTCCTATTGAAGCTCTTGCTAAGCAGTTCGGAAACGGAAAAAAAAAGCTAATGGATCATCAAAATGTGATGGATCATAAAATTAAAATCTCGATATGAAATGCCAGTTATATGACGTGAAGGTACACTGGAGCGAGAATTACACAATCGAGTTTAAAAGCAGTTCATCCTCTTTAACGGTATCGATAAGATATCATATTTTATTTTTTTATTTATGCTACACACCTGAAGATTTTTCTCTGGGCTTAACTGGTCTTTAAACCAACTCTTAAAAAGGAAACTAATACAGTTGTATACCATAGGGATAGGCGGCACTCTCGCTCCTCCAGGGTATTCTCTGGTACCCCTGGTACCCCTGGTATCCACTGTATAGCAAGTGCCAGCTTTGAAAGAAGTATCACAGTAGCAAGAAAAGAATACACTATCCAAGCTAAACTATGGTGGATGCTGGTAACCATGAGATAAAGAGAAAGCAAACTTTTATCGCCGTAATGTATAAAGAACAATAACGCTTACTTATCAATAACACCATAGATGTGATATATTCTACCAAGTAGATGATAGTAATATGTTGCAGCAATATTGGTAACTGTACCTTAGTATAACTAGTAAGGTTTCTTGAAGGCAAAGGACAAAAGCATACCTGTAGAGTACCGCCTAGAACTTGGCAGAAAAGGAATCAAAGCATTAGACTAAATCCAAGCTAGCAAAAAATAAATTAGTTATTTTTATATAAAAACTATAGGAATTACTTGCTTCTAAAAAAATATTAGTTGAATAAAAGAAAATGTCTGAAACTGCTATTTTAACTTTTGATCCAGAAAAATGATATGGTCCTTATTAAAATCCATAGATAATAGAATCTCGCGTATTATATTTATCTTTGATCTTATATCGAGAAGCAAATGTAAATATTCTAGAGGGGAATTCAACATTTAGTATTCTCGAAAAAACTTATTAATGCTGCTAAAATACATTTCTGTAAACAAACCTTATTAAAGTTGTTACAAGTCATCATATGATACGTTCTGTTTACTTCTCGTGCTCAATGCAGTTATTCCGCGCTCACGTCATTACCTTCAGCGAGAAGATGGTACAAAATGCCAAGATACATTCACATTAGCTTGCTTTTTTTTTCTTTTTTTTTACCTTCTTTCTTTCTGAAAATGATAAAATTGGTACGGAGCAGCACGGAATGACACAAGCCAATGCATCAAAAAGAATAAATTACACGATAAGAGCCAATTAAAATCGAGTTACGGTATACCAATGGATATGAAGAAAAATGTAACCCTATTTAAAAGGATTTGCTGAAATCGAGCTCCTTCTTTAAAATTAGAAACTAGTTGCTAGAATTTTTCGATAGATTATGCTTTCATTCCCCCCCCCCCTTTATCGATACGTCATGCCAACTACTTGAAGCAAAAGCAGAAGGTTTGGATGCTGCATATTTTAAGGCTTTAAAGCATGCCAGGAGCTATCTCCACGCCAACTACTTTTCTTCTACATCATGTCCGTCAATGATGTCCTTCTTTTGAAATATATCAGCAAACCCCGTTACTATGTACATATTGTTTTTGTTTTCGTGTAGTAAAAAGTAGTGCAAGCAAAAACAAAACAAAGAGCAGAGAAAGTGAAAAAATTTAAGCATGATCTAAAAAAAGGGGTGCACCTACTTTTGAAAACGCATTTCGTCTGTTATTAACAGCGCCATGATACGCTTGCTTTCTACTTGATATAATCAATGGTAGCTAACTTGTCTCCCTTAGCAACCTATACTCAAAATTTGTAGGTGTTTGTTCCAAGGATTTCATTACTAATGGTTAGTCGACTAATACTTGAAACTAAGAAATGGTAGGAGGGGGGAGAGGATTATCGAATTGTTTGCTTGATCCGCAAATACAATGTAGGATATTCGCTAAAATGAGTCTTGCTATTACTGAAATAAAAGAACTGAAAGAAATAAAACATGAAAGGTTTCCTAAAGTAATTAAACAAATCTCAATAATATTCTAAATATATAAAAAAAAGGACACTCTATGATGGTATAAAATAGCAGCTATGTAGCGTAATTTCGATAAACAAATAGTTTACACCGATATTTTTGTATACAATATGCATTTATCCGTCCATGTACTAGTGGCGATTTCGTGGTTTACATGTTAAAATAAGACCTGGCTAAAATAAATTATTTGATCACAATCACCCTTAAATTTTTACAGAAAATAACGAGTGGATTATCGCCATAAGTAAATAATGGTACTTTTAGTAGAAATATATCCCAATATATGCAAATAACTCCGCTTTCTTGATGAACAGCTTATACGTCGACTACTAAACCTCCAAAAATAGTCTCTTACTTTTATTTACTTGTATTTTCTCGAGAAATAGCACGATTAAAGTAGCTCATTTACTAAAATAAAAAGTTCTTTTTATAAAAACAGACTTTAGCATTTCGATCCGGATGCTATAGGACACGGTTATCTGCGCTTATAATAAAAGTTTTTATTATTTGGTTTTAGTAAATCGGCGCAAAGGGATACATATATGATTGCATTCACCAAGGGGAGATCTTCAAAAGATTTTCATAACACGCGTAACTTTGCATCAAAATTTCGTATATAAACATCATCATTTACAAAAATCATCAAAGTATTTTTTTCTCAATATTATACATCTTATAATATGAAATTCGCCTATTCCATTGCTTTCTCCGTTGTTCTTTTACAACAAATTATGAATCTTTGTGTTCAAGCTGATATTTAATGTACTGCAAAGTTAAACAAGTCCTGCGATAACTTTAAAGTAGTTGGTCAACTCTGCACTTGTGATATTGATGAAACATCCGGATCCACGGGCTTTATATTCCCTTCTGCGTGTGAAAAAAACAGCAACAGTGCCAATCCTAAAGATAATAAACCATGTCCCACATATGGACCAGAAATTAGCCTTTTGTAATAGTTCCGGAAAGAGCTGCTCTGCTAGCGGGTGCATCGGAAAATGAAGGTACTTCGTGGTGCTTCTTATTTTTTCATCATGCTTATTAAAATAAACTTATTTATTATACATAACCTTTGTTTCTTTTTATCAAGTACTTTAAAATGAGCAAAGAGTATCGCATAATTCACCTTTAAATAAATACCAAGAAGAGATGACTTTATAAAATACTCTTGGACTACAAGTATAGTTTTCTTGTAAAAGTCTGATAGTCGGAGATCAGAACATTTCAAAACTGGAATTTGAGTAACCAAATTTCCAGTGATAACATATACAAAGACACTTTTAGTTTCCCTCTGAGTATTGGGAATGAGAAAACCAACCTAAAACATGGCCTGGATATTGAACTACTCATAAAAACATGAACATCGGAGTCAGAATACTTCTTCAGTAACATTGTTCTAGTTTAGTAATATAGGCCAAAATGGAACATGGGATATTAAGCTTAGCTAGAATATACTCATATTCAATGCCAAGACATGTATTATAGTATAAAGCGGTGTAAATCAAGTTTTTTGGCGCCCAAACATATTAATGTATTCTGGTCAATAATGGTTTCCATTTGTGGATCTCAGCCAATGAGTTTAAAAGCGTTTTGAAATTTGAAGGTGCTATTTTTTTTTATTCCTTTTTTTAGCTGGGCTTTTTCAGCATGTCAGTACAAAATGGGAATCCACGACTCACTCCAACCATTATAGATATTCATTCTCCTAATGCGTCGTCTGAATCAGCAAACAGACCATCTAATGCCTCTCGCCAGCCAAGGGCTTCGCCTAAAGTACAAGAGTACCGAAAGATGATTCAGTTGATTCTGACAAAGATAATCAAAAGAAAAAGACCGCCTACTTCACTCGTGTACCTTAGTGAGCAATGCAGAGTTGCAAATGCTTCTGATCAATTTGACAATGATGACACGATTGACCTGCTGATCCAACTAAGAAGCGCGCTTATGGTGTGTCATAGCAACGGTCTTTCTACTGAAGTGCTGCTTCAAAGGTAAAACGGTGATTTTTGTTTGTTTATTGTTTGTTGTGTTTATTGCTGAGATAAATATGCGGAACCAAGATAGTGGAGACTAAATTGATACGCTTTTTGTAGTGAACGCACGCCTTCCGGATCGCCAGTTTCGTCCAGATCAAACTCACCAGTGCCTTCACCTCATGCTGGAGGCAGCCCATCTCGCTCAGTGGAGGCATCATCATTTATGCCTGTTTTGTCCATTAAAAACGATAAGCGATCGGATTTCGAGAAGCTCCTGAGTGTATTAAGCGATCTAGTGATCAATGATAGTCGATTTCGAACAGTCAATCCGAAACCATCACGACCACCATTTACGATGCAGGCAATATTGGTTGATATCGCATTAATTTTGGTAAAAGTACGAGATGATCAGATCGGCTTATATCACATTGGTTCAGTCTTCCTACCCGCTTTCGAGGCCTTTTCAGATGGCCAAATGGTAGGCAAGCTCCTGTCATTATATTTGGACCATTTACTGCCAAAGTTGATCAAATCAAAGGATGAACCGAAAAAGGCGGAAACGAAAAAGGCACCTTCGTCAAAAAACAGTAAATAAATATAAACAAATAAGCTAAGTTGGAGACTAATCATTTTAACTCGATATATAGAGTCGCCTTCTAATAAAGGAAACGCAAAAAACACACCTACAATCAACATTCAAAGTCCAGATCATGAGAATAGCGCCCCCGCCAAGATGTCGCATCTAACAATTGATACGCGTCCAATTTCGACGGAAGGCTCGCCTTATTCTCCTGCAGCACAAAGCCAACATTCAAGTCAGCAACAGCCGGACAATTATCCAATGTTTGGCCTATTTACACCTCTCTTGTTCTTCATGATTCAATATCTGGATCCTTATCTCGCATCTTATAGAACAGACAACTCGCAGCAAGAGAATTTGACATTTACAATGACACGCCAGGCACACTCGATCCACAACTTCCATCGTGCCCTGGGATTTATGATGAGTGTTAAACAGGATCTTTATTTGGACGTATTGCAGGTTATTTCTCATAGTACCAGCGATGTCAAATACAGGGCGTGTCAGATTTTACTTTCGTATTACTTTACCAGTGTGGGGCATGTTATGGTTGCAGATCCATTGCCAAAACTTGGTACACAAGAGGAGCTGGAGGTGTTGGATAAACAAAGAGAGCAGCAAGAGTATGAGGAGGAGCGCCAAAGACAAGTGGAGTCGACACAATACCTTCCAACAAACACAATGAATCGTAAATACCACCATAGACCAAGCAATACCCTAAACCACCAGCAAAGTATCGCGGATTCGATATCAGAAAATATGATAGAGGATCATCATGTGTGGTACCCGCATATATTTGCCACAGAAACACCATCATCCGCAGATGGAGGCAGTCAGCAGCATTCCTTTTCAAACTCCAATTCCCCACTTGTGCATGATGATATGAACGGTGCTTTTTGTAAGGAGTGTTTTAATCCAATCAAAGGCTATGGATTACGATGCTATCAATGTAAATGCAGTGTGCATTACAACTGCTTCAATTATCAGATCGCCAATAATGATCTCGACATCATGCTGTACGTAAAGGCGGGCGGTATTCAAAAGGTTGTCAGTCCACAGTTTTGCCATATACCACCTCAGCCACGATTTAGAGACAGAGTGAATCGCGGTTTATTGGGCTGGAATATTAAATCAAATTCACCAAAGGTAGGCTTATTGGGTCACGTATTTCATCTTGTCAACCTCTACACCCTCATGATCTGTGCTTGCTGTGGTTTGCCTCTTTGGGGTATCTCTCAGCAAGGATATCGTTGTTCAACTTGTAACCGCTTTGTTCATCCTCAATGTCTCTCCAATGCAGAAGAGAGAAATGAATTCGTACAGTCTAGGTCCACTATTCAAAGTTGCCGCGCTTATCAACCATTGTTGGAAAGTGATACTCATATCTCTAAAAAGGAGCTTTCCGACAATCTTTCCGACTTTTATGGTGATCTATTACCCAAAACAGAGGAAGAATTGGAAGGAAGAAGTTTTGAAGAGGTTGGTACAATGCTGAATGTTTTGCTATTACAGGAAAGTATTTTACATTGCGGTGAAGCAGCTGGCTGTTTGTTAATTATTGGCGATTCCGATGATCCATTGCTAAGTCCTATTCAGCAGCAAGAATCTACATCTCCATCGGAACCTTCTTCAGATGCTTGTCCAGGACTGTCTCGTGCTATTCAACTATGCAAAACCTATCTAGAATCTGGCCGATGCCGAGGTTCCACTTTCTTGAGCGATTTCTATAATAATAGACACCAAAGTCTGGAGGAGTGTGTGCTGAGTAAAGAAGAATATCTTGGTCACCTTAGTGCCATGATGAAGTGCTTGACAGCCTCCTTTAGTACAGTCGCTGGCTCTTTGATTCAAGCAGATGGAATGGAGAATAGACGATCAGCAGGTGATTCCCGTGGCTTTTTAAAGGTATTACCAAGTCCATTCAAAAGTCAATGGGAAGACGACGACGACGACGACGACGACGACGACGAATTTAGCCAGGGACATATGCCCAATGAGTCTCTAGATCGCTCTACATTGCTATCATGGGTCATGACAAATCTACATTTCAAAAGCTCAAAAGCAGCCGAGATTCTATTGCAGCACATCCGCAACTTGGGTTTCTTTGAGAGGTTTGATGCCTCTCCAATTCTTTTCCCAGTCGATACTACCTCAAATCAAAATGCAGAATCAATTACCTGTATCTTCCCGGTACCTTTTGCCATCGATTGTTCATCCAACGTTGAGTCGTTAATTAATTCCATCGATGCTTGTTTACAAGACGTGGATTTATCCATCAACGAATGTGGTCTTTTACTGTTGGTGCGTCGCTGCTGGCCTGACCCATTCATGTCCTATTATACCAACCAGCGCTTGATTCACTCCATACTCTCCTGGGCGTTTGACGAAGACGAGCGTTTACTTATGCTCCATGCTGAGTTTACTGCAAACAAGAATCCTAATAACAAGCAGAATAAATGGGCTCAAGCAGCTTTACTGGCAAGAATGAAAAATAATGGTGAACGTGTGAGACATAGTGGGCTGAATCAGGCCAACATGGGTGTGAATAGCGGTGCAAGTAGTCTTTATGTAACAACCCGTGCTGCTCTTAAGGATCGCTATATCATCCGCTGGATGGCAGCTATCCATGATATGGACAAAGAAGCTTATATTGGCTTTATCTTTGACGCGATTAACAGTATTATTGATAGTAAACGTGAGGAATGTAGTGTGCCTGACTGGCAGGGTTATTCTAGCACAAAGGTATGAAACATATATATAATGCTAAAGACAAGCTATGTGTATACGATTGAAGAATATTAACACACATGTATATAATAGAAACAAGTTGTTCAAAAACACGAGCAATTTATGTCACACCTCATGAAGTTGAAGGCATACGGTCTTGCATTTAGTTCATTGGATGGTTTATTCCAACGCTGGTTTGATGCTGCTCATTTTGAATTTGAGCAGATGGGCATGCTTAATGTAAGTATAGGATATAAACGTCTCGATATGGAAAATTAAATATCAAATATGTAAATACAGGATAAAGAACCTGCTGAAATCAGACACCTTGCCAAACTTTGTTCATCAAAAATCTCACTACCAAAAATACACAGCACTCCTGCTACATTGACTGAAGCTACCCACCCCATTGATGTTATCTTGGCTCAATTTGATAGAGGCGATAAAGAAAGCATTGATAGAGGTATCCAATGGTTAAGACTTGTCACACACGCAGGGTGAGTAGTAAACCAAGTTATAGTAAAGGACATGCGATTAACGCTAATTGGTCTATATAGAACGGGTATACCTTCCAACTCGTTGGCTCACATCGCTCGCTTGATGGTAGCAGCTTGTACACCTTTGGACGTTTCAGCTGAATTTGTAAAAATTGTTTGGTTCCAAGCTGTTAATATCCTAAATGTACCCACGCCTCGGGCGTCAGTAATTGACATTATTGGATACCTCAACGAGATCGCGCTTGATACATTGACCGCTAATAACGAAAGTGATGATTTATTAGATCAGAGTCTATTAAGTTCACAGTCGTTTATTAGGTATTCAGCGGCGCTGGCTTGTTATGCTTATGGCTGTCCATTAAGCGATATCGATGAATTAAATCTTGCTCCTCATATTGGTGACCACGTCTCTCATATATCGTAAGTCAACTGGCATGTTTGTTGCTTAAAATATGGGAAAAAAAGAGAAGGGAACCAATAATCTTCTATAGACAAACAAAACGCAATACACTTCATACAGACAACTCTGCCTTGGTGCAAGCTGATGAAAAAACACCGTTGATACACTGCATGTTGCTTTATTTAAGATTCGATCAGTTGAACGTACGAGAAGATGTGATCAAAATGTTTTATGCTTTAACACATTGGGGCTACAGTATTCGTGATCCAGATGATTTTATGGAGAAGTGTATGCCTCAACTTATACCAGCGTGAGTTTATTACCTTACATGCATAAAAATTCGCTAATCAACCTTGCTATTAGTATTTGGGAATTATTAACACCAGCATATGATTCGATAAGTCATATAAATTTGGCTCTATTAATGAAACTCATTAGCAACGATGTACGTTATTTCCAAGCTTGTGTTTATAAGATATTTGAAGATGCCAATTGGGAAGTCAGGTAATACCTTTACATTCATTTTATAAAAAGTATATAGCTAAATGCTGTATATACACAGATTCCAAGGTTTAGATAACCTCTTTGGTTTATTCACTAAAATGGATGCTACATTTCAAACAGAATGGCTTAAATTGCTTTCTTACTTGGGTCCTGTTTTTAGTTATTTTGTTGGATGTTTATGGGATAAAGAGGTATATACTGAAATCAACATAAAACGATTCCTTTTTTTTTTATTCATAAATCAAAAATTAGGAATATGTTCGATCAAAAGCTTATGCACTTATCCGTACCTTTGGTACACTTCATCTTCGATCTGCTTTTCGATGTTGGGAAGCTTATTTCCTCACTGCTACTGATCGACAAAAGATGTCGCTTGTAAGCCTGATGATTCAGCTGAATGCCCTGTTTCCCGACTGGCAAGTGCTACAATGGGAATCGTTATTGGAAGCACTCGAGCTAAAAACGCCCATGTCAGGTGATAACCAGTCGGTGGATATATTGGAGGAATATATGAGAAGTGCTACAGAAGAAGCTGGTGGAAGCGCTCAGTCTAGTTCTGAAAGCGCCGAGTCGGAAAACACAAAGGTGCTGATGCTAACTCTAGCATTGCAAATGCTTAGCAATCATCTGAGTATCGAGCCCACACAAATCGCAAGACTCAAGTATATTTTGGTTCAACAGATGGGATTCAAAAACTGTCAACTATTCAATGATGTAACCGAATATACGGTCGAGTTTGGCAATATGGTCTACAACCCAAGAGATCCTTCTCAAGTGGCAGTGATGATTGCTTGTATTCGAGGTCTAAAGAAGATTATGGATTGCTTTGCTCCCCTTCCTGCAGAGACGGTAGCTACAATGACCCCAGATTCTTTGGAACAGAAAAAAATGACACTGGCTGAAAATAGTAGTCCTGGTGTACACTTCATTGATGTTGTCTTAAAAATGATGAATTCAGGAATAGATTTGACCAAATTAGGACATATGATGTTAAAGGCCTGGCTCGAAATTATACTGATTATTGTTTACAAAGTAAAAAGATATAATATTATGTGTACATTGTATTTTGTGTTATTAATATCTTTTATAGCATAACATCTTGGATAGAGATTACGAACAAGATATTGTTGGTTGTATGAAACAGATTATTGAGTTACTTACAGAAGACATTAGTGAAGAAAATAAGCTACTCATTCTCGAAATATTAAAATGCCTCTTACGCCGATCGGATCATTTAACTGCCATGGTGCTTTCAAAACAGATCTTAGCCTTAGGAAAATTAATGACAAAACTCGGTGTACGAAATTCGGAGCCTGTTTTCCTCAAAGCAAAGCAATTCCTGAAAAGTGCGTTCCTCCGATTTGCTGTAGCTGGCCTGTTTGTTTTAATGTTTAAAGTACTGGAAAATAACAAAATTGAGTTGATCATATACTTATATTTTACATAATAGAACCAAACTGTATCCGACTCAAATAACAAGGATGTTGATCTCTTTTTTGTTCTAAAGACTGTCATTGATCCTGATGATATTGTCCCAGACGAAGACGTTAGAGAGGTGATATATTTACGTGATCAACCAGTTCGTGACGTATTGGATAAATTGATGAAGCAAATGATGGAGCGAAAAGCCTTTTCTACTGTTTTGTATAACACAAGTAGATATGTCGAATTAGTACATACACACCCTTATTCAGAAAGCACGTTGAATGGTAAAATATTATGTTTTGTTTGAAAAAACCTTTATAGTGATCACTTTCTAATCTGTATTTACATTCTAGAATACGCTGCATTTTTAAATGCTCTTGTTAAACATACAACCGATTGGAGAAGAGCCGATTGGAACATCAATCCTGTATTTACTATGTCTGCTATTCTACTAAAAGAACATCCATATCACCATTCTGTAAGTTAGTATATTACTGTTAAACTTAGTAGCTCATTCCATTTTTTGTGATGTTAGGTTCTTACCCCGCCTATCATTGCCATGTTTAAACACGGACTCCAGAATTGTACCATTCAACCTGAATGTGTTGTTAAACTTTTGGCAGCTGATTCTGCTATATCAAGCATTCCCGGTAGCCAACCTGAAAATGTATTTGTAGAGGTGGTCATTGAGGAAGTCATCCATTACTTGACAGCTACTCGATCCAACAAAGATACATTGTTGACTTTAATAGAGGTAAATTAATGCTCTCTCATATCAATAATAACCGATAACCAATTTTTTATTGTAAAAGATTATTTTATGGGATTCCGGAACAAGAGGCCAAGAATGGTACACAAAGATCGAGACCATGATCCTTGGAGAAATGATCCAGGGTCATCATCGAACCCATTATTTTGATGAGAAGCTCGTTTCACTTGTTCCCGCTTTAGTCAATTACTTAAAACGACCTAGCAAGAGCCAACAATTTACTCGAAAAGATTTCAAGATTTGCAGAAGTGCTGCTCAATTGATCACAACTGTTTGTGCAAACGACTTGAATCAAATGATGAATGTTTTAGGTTACTTGAAGGTAAACAAAAATTAATGTCGTTTTATTTGTTATTTGTCTCACAAAAAAAAATCATAGTTGGATGAAACACGTCATTGTTTACGTTTCCTTAATTGGTTTATTTTGACATTATTGCGTGAAAAAGAGGATGTTCTTTTATTCAAAATGTTGAGCTACGAGAGTGTCATGACAGACTTATTGGTCCAGATGTTTAATTCCGTACAAATCGATTTTAACAGCCCTGATCTTAACTTTTCATATAGTTCTACCGGTGAAGCACTTTTATTGTCATTTTCACTTTTGAAAACTTGGGTTTTACTCAAATTGAGAACAGGAACATCACAAAATGAAGAACTGAAGAAACTCAAAGTGTTGAATCCTATTTCATTCTGGATGTCGATATGGCCTGCTCTAAGACGCTTATTGGATATGATTGAGCCAACTTCATTATTCTTGGTAATAGAAGACGTTAATTTAGCATATGTGCATATACTAATGCTTATGTTTTTTTTTCTTTAGGCTGGCAATATCGGTTTATCAGTTTGGAATATGTTTTTGTCAATGCTGCAATTCCTTTTTGCGGCACGCAGTGAAGTAGTGATGATATATGCATACGAGTGGAGTTCTTTGTTGGACGACTTACTATCAAAGGTAAACATTAAATGAATCAAAAAGAAAGCACTGTACTGATTTCTTTTTTCCTTTCTTTGTATAGCTGGGAGAAGATTCTGAAATCAACAAAAATTCAGGAATGGAAAATATCATTTCATTAGAAGACTTTACTACTCAAGTTCAAAAGTTGAGAGACATGTTCGATATACCGCCTGTTGAGGTTCCTGCCATCACTATGGTCAATCAACTATTTTTGGAAGTCCGTGATATTATGCGTCTGCAGGCAGAAAGTTTAATATTTCAAGGAAACAGTCGCGCATTGTTACAAACCATATCATAGAAATCCCATGAATCATCCGTGTGTTAATAACCTGAATGCTTTTGCATGATTAGCTAAACTATTTATCAATAAACAACCTTTAATCATTTTCTAATCGAATGGCTTTCTCTCTTTTCCTCTTTGTCCAGCTTGAATTAAAGATCAATAAATCTAGTTACCTTTTTTTTTTCTTCAATCATGTATATCCGTAAAATAAATGGAGTATTGGCTCGATATAACTTAAAAATAGAGTTAATATACACAAAGGATATAAATTAAAATTTAATACCAAGAAACAATGAGAGGGAGTGTATATGTTAAGTTTGGCTTATTTTAACAATAAATATATATCTTATTTTCACTGTATGATAATATTGCAATGAATTCATATATTTCCTCTAGGAGTCACTGATGTAAATTCAGCAAAGAATGAAACTTTTAATAGCAAACAAATGTGTTCTACTACTATAACTGTATGTTGTTGTTATTTTATTGGTACATTAAAAGTGATAAGTGCCAAACAATAAACCAAAAAGTAAGAGGAAAAACTACTTTCATTGTTTTATTTATTTATATCTACCATGTATTAATTTCTCTCATCAAAATAAGGAGAGTATCATAGCTACAAGCTTTCATTATTCTCGCGATTAATAAAACGTCTTCCATCCTTCGTTTTCTATTTTTTTTTTTGTTTTCTAACTATCTTGCTATTTTTTTATATCATGAAAAGCGAAACAGCTTCTTCAAGTATGGAAATACCATCAACTATGCCGAAATGCCGTAAGTAACTGTTGATTTGTCTTCTAGTATCCTTCTGTTATTCTTTTATGACTCTCGTCTTTTTCGGTGAGAATTATAGACTAACGTCTTCTTATTTTCAATTCCCACATAGTGCAACACACTTTTGAAAAATGTGATATCTGCAACCAGCAAAAACCAATCGGGTGTCAGAAAGAATGCATTGATAGTCTTGAAAATAATGAAAAGTTCAGAGAAGCACAGAAAAACTACATTGCCCGTCTTGAAAAGTACAAAGAATACAACAGAGAGTATCGTAATCGTCCTGAGAACAAAGAAAAGCAGAAGAAATACATGAAGGCATATACTGTCCGTCCTGAAAATAAGAAAAGACATAGAGTAGCACAGCTTAGATACAAGGCCCGTATTAATGCAATGAAGGAAGTCCAGAAAAGCAGCCAAAGCTACTATATGTATCCAAAAGTGAAAGAAGAGGAGCTATAATTCCCGCCAAGGAGTGAAAACAGAACCTCGCTTTAATTTGTGAGAACAAAAATAGAAAATAAAATAAAATAGTTACTTCTTTACTACATATTATTATTTACATGATGATTGCTGTTGTTGTTGAGAGCAGTTTAAAAATATAGATAGACATATAACTTTTAATGTATGGTACTAATAAAGCCAATTCTATATCCCACCACTTTTTTAAAGCGTGAATTACCATTTAAAAAATGAGAAGAATCATTGGCTCCCAATATTTCTTTATATAATCCAACAAAGATTAAGATAAAGTACTCGGTTTAATTATTGGACAGATATCTCGCTATTAAGCACATTAACTTTAAAGTAGCGAAGCATTTGCTTCCATTAAAAGAGGGGTTATGGTTTCTCTTCGTAGCAAAAGTGAAGTATTCCTCTGTCATAAAACAAAAAGCCAAATGAATGGATTCAAATTTTATTGTGTTCACAAAACGCTTTTAGACTGCATAATAATATTTGAGGACCCATTTCTTTATTGTATTGCTATATTTGCCATAATTAATTTACTTGTCTTATTTTTTAATTGTCCACAACCTTTCTCTATTTTCTTTTTTCCAAAAAGAAAAAAGTTGTTATGATTTTACTTTTCATGGCAATTACTGCTTATTTTATAACAGGAGATATTTTATCCTTTGAAATGAGACAAATTACGCTGAATATATCAAACATATTGTCCCTGAATACAGACTAGTTGCAGTAATTATATTTTCTTTATTTTTTTTTCTTAGAAAAAAATATATTACCTGGTTATCTTCATATTTGTTAAGGAATCAATAATACAAAATGAATGATTTCACTACTTTATTTACGTTTAAGACCGCGTCAGAGACCTATATTTGATATGCTTCGCTATAAAATATATTGTTTTGATAATTTAATAAAAAATGAATAAGGACAATCCCTTAAACAAATTCCGCAATGTTCGTCTTGTATTCTTTTATATAAAGAGATATATTAACAGTTAAACACATATTTTTTTTCTTAAAAAAATAATAAAAATAGGGAAAGGAATAATGGAATCAAAACAAATTTGAGCTCAAAAGGATCGACATGTATGTGAAACATAATTTTGCTTTTTTTAAATCAGCCAAGTGCTTTTACCAGCTGTTCGGTGATGCACACGATGTAGAAGGCATGATATTAATAGTCTTCATCATTGCGGTCGACGTATGATATCGTAAACGTTAATAATAATGGGAGATCTCCATAAACGGAATGGCCCGGACATTGTAGGTTGTACTATTTATAACTCTTATGCTTATGTGCTTTGCATTTTATCACCCCTAAATAGAAAACTATAGAAAACTATAGAAAACAAAGGATCTTCGATAGACTTTTTAATACTTTAAAATATACCAATTATAGTTTTAAGTTCCTCCACCAATCAACAATGTAAAAAATAAATCGTAGCTATTTCAAAATCTATAATTACTTATAGAGAATATTCTAAGCTTTGTTGATAGGCATAACAATCGTTGGAGAGTTAAAATCGCTAGGGTACATTAATTTGACCCTGAAAATTATGGAGCATATGCGCTAATAATCATGTTTTTGTTGTCGTTTTTGGTTCCAAGAAAAAATGAACAAGAGAGAAATTGAATAAATCACAGGCGAGATATCTAAATATAAAAAATGGAGCTTGTTTTTTGAGTGTAGCAAATGCAGCTCACTTCCTGGCGTATATGAATTCAATCTGTATATTGAGCTATTTTACCTGTCTTTAGTACTTCATTTAAGCACACATTATGGAATGTGGTTTGAATAGTTTGAGCAGCTCGAGTAGCTCAAGTGTTCTCTTTTTGTCTTTGAAATGGAATCATTTCAAAATCTTGGCAAACTTACTATATAGCGATGTTATTACTCATAATAACTCCAGAAAAAGAGAAAAAAAAATTGCTTCGCCGTGTTCCATCCCCTTTGGTATGTTGGGGAGAAAACAGTGAAGTTTAGAATGATTATATCTGATCACAATTATTTTTGATTTTTCCCTACAACACAAATGAAAGGGATAAGAATTGACACCGTTTATATCGACTTATATAAATTTTCTTTTCGTAACATACTGCCACTATTTCTATGACTATTGTGCACTGCTATCAAACCAAGTTGTGATGTTTTGAATGATAATCGCAGTAAAAGTTGACAATTTTGACCTTTTTTTTCCAACTTGAGCAAGTCTTGGCAAAAAAGAGGCGTGGGTTGATATTGCCTAAAAGTATAAAGGAGATTAAATGTAAAGGCCAACAAAAGTCGGGATAAAACACTGAAAATGACTTGAAATAGCTATTAAACTTTTAATGAAACCTTTCTGAAATTTGACCTAGAAAATTTATTTACATGAAATAAATAAACAGATACCTTCCACTCATATTAAATATATTCCTATGATATACCTTACGTGTTAATATTGACTTTATATAATATATATCGCTAAAAATATAAGCTTGTTGGACGAAGCTTTAATTTAATTTTAGATATCAAAAATATCAACTAAGCAACCTTATTTTTGAAGCTGAGACACATATAGTTTTTTTTCTGGTTTCATAAGCACTATAGTCTTCTTCCATCGAAAATAGATAAAAGAAGTTATTCTAGCTCCACCAGGAAAAACTGCTAAGAATATACATGATCTAAATATAGCATCATCTCATAACTCGATGTCAACGGTCTGGATTATTTCATCAAAAGACATCTAAGAACCAACCTTTCCTGTCATTATCTGGATAATCCCTACATATTTAATGCGTGTAACCAAAGGGACAACAGCTTTTGTATAAAAGTTTAATCTGATTTCTAAATGATAAAGGTCACTCTAAACCAATAGTTTATGTAAATCTTAATAACTGTATATACTACAGTGGGAGTGTTGTCTTATTCCATGACATCCTCTGGATCAAGGAGAACGAATTTTCTTTGATGCATAAATCACGATTGCTGGTTGTCCATTTGTTCATTCCTCGCCTTGCTACAGGAAAGTTTCTATTCGTTGACGAATTGATTATATCTCAAAATACCAGGTTATGAATAGACCATTTTTTGACGTTGTTCAATCAGTGTTGTTGCATATAAACTAAAAGGTCTGAGCGACAAACACAAATTGATTGAAACGGCGTTGTAATTTTGACTGGGTAAGGTTGATTTTCCTTTTTCCTCGCAGAAACAGCAAAATCTATTTTTGGGGTCAATGGCTAAGAATGCTTACCCAAAAAAAAAGTATAAAAGGGTTGATAGAAGTAAGAGTACAATTAATAAAAATCACTTCATTGTTACATACATTTACATACATATACATTTTATAAATGAAAACTTCACTTTTTGCCACTGCTGCCACTCTGCTTGCAGCCGCCCAAGCAGCTAATGTCCAATTCAACGTTGTTGCACCCGGTGCAGATAGTGTTCAGGTCGAATCTGATGGAAAGCGTGCTACTTTGTCTGCACCTTACAAAGATGTGCCATATTACACCGGTTCACTTGATGTAAGCGGCACCACCTACAAGTATATTACTGATAACGAAACCGAAAGCTTTTCTCGTACTCTCAAAAATGGCGCATCAAAGACATACAACGATTTCTTCAATCGCCCCATCACATACGCCGATATTCCTGTTCTCACCCGACCTTTAGACAATGGAAAACAATGGACTCGTTCTGATTCCAACCCTGATCTTTATGACACCAACTTTATTCCAACTTTATTTGTTTCGGGAGAACAAAATGATATGGATTCACTTGTCTACGATCTTGATAAAAGCACTTATCCCACTGAAATTACTGTCATCGGCAAGGACTATGTCAAGCAACTTAAGAATGTTTCCTTTGGTCTTCACGGTGCTGGTAAGAGTAAGAATAACGCTAAGCAATCCTGGAGATTCTTCTTGTCTCCTGATGAGTATATGGATGACCGCAACTACTTCAAGCTTCGCCATATGGAAGAAGATCCTACACAGATGCGTGAAAAGTTGTATGCTGACTGTCTTCGTGCTATGGGTACTTATGCTAATCAAGCCAACATGGTCCGTTTGTTTATTAATGAGGAAGGTTTTGGTACTTTTAACATGCTTGATGACATCCCTACCTACTCGTATATCCGCTCAATGTTCTACGGTGGCAACCCTCCCGATAAGATGGGACCTTTATATGATGGCTCCACTGGTGCTAGCTTCGCATATCTTGATGATCCTTATGATTATGGAGATTACTTGCCTGCTGAGGGCTCTCCCGAAGGTTCCGAGGCCATCTACCCACTTACCAAGGCTTTCAATGAGACAAATGTAAAGGATGATGCATCAATTGCTGAATTCAACAAAGTGTTTGATATTGATCAATTCCTTCGTTTCATGGTGATGGAATATCTTGGTGGCAGTTGGGATAATTATTGGATGATGGTATCAAACGATGGTGCTTATAAAGACTATGCCAACAATGATACTTGGTACTATTTGGGACAAGACTATGATGGCACTTTTGGTGTAAATCAACCTGACGACACCTTGAACTGGCCATACACTCAACTTGCTGACACTTACCCTGAAGCCATATTGATTGATGGATTCCTCCAGAATGCTAACTTGAACAAAACTTTCAATTCTTATGTTGTTGACACCGTCAAAACCTTGTTTAATAATGACACTCTTGGAAAGCATATCATGGCCTACCGCGACTTCATCACACCTGATATTAAATGGGATCGTAGCATTGTTCAACAATCCAAAGGTATTAACTATGGCTGGACTTACGACCAAACCTATGATAATCTCTTTGTAGGTGTTGATGCTCCTAATCATAATGGTGGCGGTGCTCAATATGGTCTTACCGAATGGATTGATAAGAAGGCCAAGGTTGTTGCCAACTTGAACAACTTTAGCTTGTAAAAAGTTCACTTTCTATATATTTTTACCATATAAAATCATAAAAAAATGACTCCTCACATTAGCTTCATATTATTTTTAATCATTAATAAACCATGTATATTATTATCATCGTAAATCTATAAAATTGTTCAATTTTATTTTTACTGTTGGCTTTTTTTTATTTTATTTTTCTCTTTTCTATAAAATAACTTCAAGTAACTTAATATATATAGACTAATGAATGGGTTGGAGTAAAAAAATTGTAACAGCTGCATAATGAAATATGAGATTGAGTAAAAATGGTTCCTTTTTGTCCCTGACATGAATTGAATTGGAAGACCTAATGAAATCAAAGATAATTAACCTCCATAAAGTTGATTTGTGTTTTAGAATATTAAGTCAATTCTGCTTCCAGCACTGTAAATTAGGAAAACTCGTACGAACATAAAACCATTCTATATATTAATTGTAAGAAAACATTATTTTTTGTTTACTTTTATATCAATGATGCAACGCCTTTGATCAATTTGCTTATGACAATATGTTTTGCATCACAAGCTTGCATTTTGCATATTACGTTTTCACATGCATCCAAACAATGAAATACATAAAGAAAATTGATAAAGTCTATCCCCTTGAATTGGATATATGAATATTTGGAAATACAAAATGCAAGTTTGCGATGACTTGTTTTATGGTAGGACAAGCCAAATTAAGAGAGAGAGAGAGAGAGAAAGATAGGACTTGTGGACGGGAATAGCTAAATTCATTAAAAATAAAATCTGTAACTTTTCGATCAAGACGGACATTCAACACTTTAGTTGACACATTTTATTAAAAAAGAGAATTAATTAATGAATATGTTTTGATAGTTTTACCATTTTCATGAAGAGAGAGATGAAAGGTGACTAAACTAAGATCGCAAGCTTTATGACATCGGATGCTCTTTCGAATTCAAGCCATAAGTAGTATGTTAAAAAAAGGGCCTGGTTGATAAAAATAGAGAGAGCGATTTATATAAAAAAAAAGCTAAAAACAAAATGATGGTACTAAGACTTTTAAAGTGCGATCGGATTGCGGAAGAAATGGCTTATTTATCCTGATGTTTAAAATCAAAGAGAAAGGACCAGCTGAATGTGTGACCCATTTGAGCTTGTGTAATTTTTGACCAAATTAAATGCTTGTGCTCAATAACGTCTGTTCTCTTTCTTTCTTCCATTTTCTTTTTTCTTTGTTATCTCCTTTTTATTTAATTCTTTGATTGTTACTAGCATTTTTTTTGTATAGTTAGTTGAGCGTACGATCGAAACAAGAAAGCAAATAAAAATTAAGAAATAACGATCATTAGTTGCAATGACATCAACAGCTGTGAGGTACATCATCAGTTTATTAAAAAAAACGTTAATGTCTTTATGCTAATGGCAAGATGTAGAGTTGGTCTTCGCGTGAGACCGCTAACAGAGAAAGAACAGTATACAAATTGCACAGAATGTATCAGCTTCATCCCCAATGAACCGCAGGTGCTTGTTGGCACTGACAAATCATTTACATACGACTATGTGTTCAAGCCGGACTCTATCCAGCAGGACGTTTACGAAACAGCTGCCTATCCGCTCTTGGATAAATTTATGGAAGGGTAAATAAAATGTCAGGGGGATTTGTTTATATGATTTAGTGACACTAATAGCATTTTGTTATTTAAATAATAGTTTTAATGCCACAATTTTGGCCTATGGGTAAACATGATTGGCTTTGTTGGCTGTTTAATTTTATGCTAATTTCATACTTTATTAATATAGTCAAACTGGATCTGGAAAGACTTTTAGTATGGGCACAGGTCTGGAAAGCACAGTCAATCCCGAACAAGAAGGTAGCGCACACACCCTTTTTTCTATTGCACTTTTTTTTTAACATCTGTTTCTTTTTCTCATTCTCTGTACCACATAACAGGCATTGTACCACGTTGTATCGTCCAACTGTTCCGAAAATTAGAGAGCCAGTCCGAGGCAGACAGTGATTTTAATTATGAAGTTTACGTATCATTTTTGGAACTTTATAATGAAGAACTGATCGACCTGCTCAGCGCACAGACAGCATTGAAAAAAAAGGGTGGGCAAGTATCCAACGCCATGGAAGTCACAATTCGTGAGGATATCGCTGGTAACATTTACTGGAGCGGCGTAAGAGAAGAACGATGCTACAGCCCGGAGGAGCTCTTGTCTTTTTTAGCTAAAGGCTCCTTATGTCGTACCACAGGCTCCACAGATATGAACACCGTATCATCACGGTCACATGCCGTATTCTCGGTCATTCTTAAACAGCAAAAATCCAGTGATGAGGCTTCAATCACCAGTAAATTTCATTTCGTCGATCTAGCTGGTTCAGAACGGGTAAGCTAAATTTCCTTTTTTGATGAAAAATGACTTTTTATTTTATTTTAACATCCCCCTTTTTTTTGTCAAAAAATTAAAGTTAAAACGAACAAATGCTCAAGGTGACAGAGCTAGAGAAGGTATATCTATCAACTCGGGTCTCTTGGCTCTTGGAAACGTGATTTCAGCCTTGGGTGATGAAACTCGCAAAACCTCGCATATTCCTTATCGTGACAGTAAATTGACTCGACTGCTGCAGGATTCGCTTGGTGGCAACAGCCAAACATTGATGCTGGCTTGTGTGTCTGCATCGGATTCCAATTTTATGGAAACACTAAATACATTAAAATATGCAAACCGCGCTAGAAATATCAAGAATAGAGTTACCATCAACCAAGACTTTGCCGGATCCTCCATTGAAGTGAACCAGCTTCGTGCTCAACTTGCTCGACTCCGTATTGAGCTTACCTCGTTAAGAGCAGAATCTGGACACGGAGGCGGGCATGGTGGCAACCGAAGTCACCATACTTATTCTAATTTACAGCGTGATGATGAAGTCCGTGCTTTACGTTCCGAGGTGACACGGCTCAGAGACCGTATTCAGGACATGTCGACCAATATGATTCAAGTCACCAGTGAGCGTGACACGCTAATGATGGAACGGGAACTAGGCGAATTTATGAATGAAACTGATGACAACATTGATATTCTGGACCTGAATAGACAACACGATGAGTCAGGAACCATCAAGATACACCCTGTTGTTGCACAATACCAAAAACAAATCCAGGAACTCAACAATGAGCTTTCGGATACAAAAGATCGATTGGCATTTCTTGAAAACACAAAATCTGCTGGAATACGTGCCATGCAAATGGCAGGTACACCAATATCGTTTTCAGGTACCACCTTTTCACGATCCACCTCACTTTATACCCCTGAACCATCGCGCTCTACTCGACACCGCGGCGTAAAAAGTAACCGAAAGAGACGTCAACTCGGAAGAGGATCTGCAAATTCAAGCACAGTTACTTCAAATATCACAGCCAGAAAGGTATCAAGACATACCGTGCGTCATGTCCCTCTTTCTCAAAGCACAAGCTTAAGAACACAGAAGCTTAACAAGAAGAGGGCCAACCAGTCTTATGAAAGTGATGATGAAGGTTTCACTGACCAAGAGTACTTGGATGAAGATGAAATCAAACAGAGCATCGCCAAGGCTAGAGAAGAAATCCAAAAGGGTATGGAAGTACTCGATCTGATCAAACCAATGGAAGAAGCTGCCCAATCATGGGAAGAAGAATTGGAAGCATTTGAAAAGGCCGAAAGAGACATGTATGCAAAGACAAGTGCCATCCAACGCTCCGATTCCGATGAAGGCAACTATACCGCTACACCTTCACCCATCGATGCCGAATATCTCGATAACGATAACGACTTGTTGATGAATATTGAATCTCTTGCTGTGCCCACTTGGGATCACAAATTTAACAAGACACCAAAACCCAAGACACATGATGAAGAAGGTGCTTCAGAGCATTCCTCTGTCGACTCTACTAAAGACATTGCTTCACTCACATCAATTGCCGAAAAGCAAAATCCTCAACTTGCTCGTATGCTGCATCAAATCCAATCTGACATTCGTGTCAAGGAAGAGCTTGTTTCTCATCTCGAAAAATCGGAAACCAAATACTCGTTTATGCGCCGCAAATTTGATGAAAAAGTATCTCATCTTCACGCCCAACTTATTGAGCTTCAGCAGGAGCGCGATTCTGCATTGACAAAGACCAAATCCTCCTTTGCATCATCACCCAATAGAGCCGATGCTGCTGTACAGATAAAAGAAAAGCAGCAGTTGATTGATACACGTCATGCATATGAAACCAAGATGAAGCAGCTCGTTGTCGAAATCCATGACTTGAAACGCAACTATTCTCGCACCATCATGAACATGCAATCCACCAAAAACCAAAACGAATCTCTTTTGAGATCGCTTCGTGTCAATGTCGAGACGCTCAAGGTGGAGAAGAAGCGCATGATCAAGAGAATGAAGCAAGAGACTGAACGTGTGCGTGAACAGATGGCCAAGCAAGAACGAAAGATTCTGAAACTCCAGAGACAGCATTCTGAAGTAAGCCTTGCCCGTACAAGACTTGAGCGTGAGCATGAGGCTCAAAAGATGACATTGAAGCGTCGTGATAAGGAGATTCTTATCAACACCGCACAGTTGAAACAGTTGACTGATATGCTCAAGAAGGCCGTCCGCGAAGGTGGTATGCTCGATGATCATCTTTTGACCAAGGTCTCACATATCGTTGGCGGTAACTTTGCTGCTGTTGTACGTAGAGGAGGTATGCGTAACTTGCCAGGTTTCCAAGGTCGTAGACGCAAGAACCCTATCCCTGCTCCCATCCGTGCTGGTCGCAAGAAGCAGTTACTTGATAAAATGCTTTATCAATTTATTCAGGGTAAACAAGCCATTGTTGAAATGGAACAGTTGTTGTTTAGAAGAGAAAGACTTGCCTCTGAAAAGATGGAACTTTTGGATGAACGCAGAAGTATCTACATGGCTGAAAAGGACAATTCAGAGTTGACTGGAGAGCCTATGGATACTTTGGCACTTGATTTGGCAGACGAACGTATTGATTTACTTGAAGCTGAAATCTCTTATCTCTCAGCTCGTATACGCGCTTTACAATCAGAGGCTGCAGGAGAGGCTGAAGACCCCATGATGGCCCATTTGGATGCTCGTAACGAAAAGAGAAAGGTCACCTTTGCCGATGAGATTGTGAACGATCCACCACCAAGTGACGAATGGGCTGACATGGATGCTTTGGAGGAACAGTTTAATGTCCCAGCCAATGCTGCCCCTGAACTAGTCTATGATTACACCATTAAATTGTTAAAGACACTTGAGCCAGATGAATGTCGTCTTATTACAGAATCGCTTGTTGACGATGTTTCCAATTCTAGAATGAGTGACTGTAATAGACAGATATCAATGCAGAACCTCGAGAAGTCTGTCCAAGATCTCCGCAGAACCCTTATTGTGATGAAGCGTGCTGCTATTGCAACCACCGTAGAGAATGAACGCCGTATTCGTAAATTAGAGGAGCGTAACAATGGTGTGAAATCCATTGACAGCATCGATACTAAGATTGAAGATTATATCATGAATAGCGGAAATACCATATTTGATAAGATTTATGAGGATGGTCTTCGTGGTATGCTTGGTACCCCTGAACCTGGCTTTGACTTTGGCATGAATTCATCGCCAGATGAAGCCTCTGTCTCTACCGCAAGTTACGAAAGAAGAAGCAGTGTGCAATCCGATGGATTATTACCTCCACCATCACCTATTACTCTACCAACTTATACCACCAGTACAGCTAATAGCGCTAGCAACAATAATAATATGAATAATGCTCGCCCACCCACGAGTAACGGTATTCGACCACCCGCTTCCTTGACTGAAAAGGGTGGTGTTATGCGTTTGAACAATAGTACCATTCTTAACCGTGATACAACACCATCTCCTGATCGTTTCTACAACATGATTCAAAAGCGTTTATCATGGCAGCGTGCTGGCGGCTCCGAATCCCCCATATCAATGTCAATGATGAATCCTGCGGAGTTTGTAAAGTATGCAAATGACAGAGAATCATCCACATCTTCGATCCACAGTGGACACTTGAGACGTGCCTCACTCCAATCAGATCACTCTTCTTCCCAAAACTCATGGAATCACACCGTTTCCTCCTCTCAAAGTTCGCTTAGAAAGAGATCATCTTCTGTTCAACAGCCACCTATCCAGGCCCAGCAACTTCAGGCCAGAAGACGTGCATCCCTGAGAGAGCTTTCTCTAAAGGGCACCAATGGTGCACCCATGTCTGTCAACGGTCATAGTCCAGCAGAGTACGACATTGATCCAATGGCTTCCATGTCCTTCCAAAGAAGCCCTATCCACCAACAGCACATGTTTAAGCGACCACCCATCCCTAGCATGTCCACTGTTGATAGAGCAAGTACGCCCAATGGAGGAAACGTGTTTGATCGTTTGTCTCAAACACCTACCAGAGCATCACAAGCTAAAATCACCCACAGACACAGTAGCAGTAGCATGGATGAGCTAAGGCAGAGATGGGAATACGAGCGTACCCCAAGTGCAATGTCAGGCTCTTACTATGGCGACTAAAAAAACTAGTATGACCCAACTTTGTGTATTTTTTGTAATTTTACTCTCCTCTTTTTTCTTTTTTTTCAAATTATATATATTCCCTTCGTAATTTACCCTTCCCTCCCTTAATTTGACTCTTGAAAATATAATAAAATGTGTAGTCTTTTCACGCCAAAGAATAGTTCTTTTTTCTTTTTTGTAAGTTAAAATGTTGCACGAATACTTTATTCATCAAAATCCATTTCATCCGCTTCTTCCATTTCTTCATCCTCGTCGTCCTCAGGGTCCATATGGTAAATAGCGAGTTTTCCATTAGAGGCGACCACACAGACGATTCGTCTTCTGGGCAAGCCATTGCAACCCATCTTTACGTTTATCATTCTCTCCAAAGTTTGTGTCCTTGCTATGTATGGCTTTAACATCGAGATAATTGAGTTAGACCAAACACCAAGTATATTTGATACACATAAGACTTACTGTTACATTATCGATGTGCTGTATTCTTTTCCCCAAGGTATTAAACTCCAAATCGTTAAACAGGATGGTCTTCAATATCGTTGTTTCTATATTAGTAGTACCACAAAAACTTAAATTTATATCTCCTTTTTTTTTTTTTTTTAT